>OZ023329.1:3077931-3096322 GCA_964007535.1 Brachyptera risi
ACTGGAATAGCATATCATTATGGAACCTCGTCTGTATTACAACTTGGGTCGTCTTAGCGAGATTATATATTGTCGTTGTTGTTGTTGTTGACATTTTCATGGGGATGATACATGTTTCCACACAAGAGACCACAAAGAAACCTATACGGCTTGTCTTTGGCATTAAACATACTCATCATAAGACAAACGTGATCAAAAAATAAAATGACAATAATTTGTAGGTACATATAGTTGTAAAATATTGTACTCTTCTCTCTCCCAGAAGATTTGGTAGAACTATGACGACACAGAGGGGATAGCTGGGAGGCTCAGGGAACACAAGGAGGACGCGCTGCGAGACAAGAAGATGAACTATGATGACACAGAGGGGGATAGCTGGGAGGCTCAGGGAACACCAGGAGGACGCGCTGCGAGACAAGAAGATGAACTATGATGACACAGAGGGGGATAGCTGGGAGGCTCAGGGAACACCAGGAGGACGCGCTGCGAGACAAGAAGATGTGCTATGACGACACAGAGGGGGATAGCTGGGAGGCTCAGGGAACACAAGGAGGACGCGCTGCGAGACAAGAATATGAACTATGACGACACAGAGGGGGATAGCTGGGAGGCTCAGGGAACACAAGGAGGACGCGCTGCGAGACAAGAAGATGAACTATGATGACACAGAGGGGGATAGCTGGGAGGCTCAGGGAACACCAGGAGGACGCGCTGCGAGACAAGAAGATGTGCTATGACGACACAGAGGGGGATAGCTGGGAGGCTCAGGGAACACAAGGAGGACGCGCTGCGAGACAAGAAGATGAACTATGACGACACAGAGGGGGATAGCTGGGAGGCTCAGGGAACACCAGGAGGACGCGCTGCGAGACAAGAAGATGAACTATGACGACACAGAGGGGGATAGCTGGCAGGCTCAGGGAACACCAGGAGGACGCGCTGCGAGACAAGAAGATGAACTATGACGACACAGAGGGGGATAGCTGGGAGGCTCAGGGAACACAAGGAGGACGCGCTGCGAGACAAGAAGATGAACTATGACGACACAGAGGGGGATAGCTGGGAGGCTCAGGGAACACAAGGAGGACGCGCTGCGAGACAAGAAGATGAACTATGATGACACAGAGGGGGATAGCTGGGAGGCTCAGGGAACACCAGGAGGACGCGCTGCGAGACAAGAAGATGAACTATGACGACACAGAGGGGGATAGCTGGGAGGCTCAGGGAACACAAGGAGGACGCGCTGCGAGACAAGAAGATGAACTATGACGACACAGAGGGGGATAGCTGGGAGGCTCAGGGAACACAAGGAGGACGCGCTGCGAGACAAGAATATGAACTATGACGACACAGAGGGGGATAGCTGGGAGGCTCAGGGAACACCAGGAGGACGCGCTGCGAGACAAGAAGATGAACTATGACGACACAGAGGGGGATAGCTGGGAGGCTCAGGGAACACAAGGAGGACGCGCTGCGAGACAAGAAGATGAACTATGACGACACAGAGGGGGATAGCTGGGAGGCTCAGGGAACACAAGGAGGACGCGCTGCGAGACAAGAAGATGTGCTATGACGACACAGAGGGGGATAGCTGGGAGGCTCAGGGAACACAAGGAGGACGCGCTGCGAGACAAGAAGATGAACTATGACGACACAGAGGGGGATAGCTGGGAGGCTCAGGGAACACCAGGAGGACGCGCTGCGAGACAAGAAGATGAACTATGACGACACAGAGGGGGATAGCTGGGAGGCTCAGGGAACACAAGGAGGACGCGCTGCGAGACAAGAAGATGAACTATGACGACACAGAGGGGGATAGCTGGGAGGCTCAGGGAACACAAGGAGGACGCGCTGCGAGACAAGAAGATGAACTATGACGACACAGAGGGGGATAGCTGGGAGGCTCAGGGAACACCAGGAGGACGCGCTGCGAGACAAGAAGATGAACTATGACGACACAGAGGGGGATAGCTGGGAGGCTCAGGGAACACAAGGAGGACGCGCTGCGAGACAAGAAGATGTGCTATGACGACACAGAGGGGGATAGCTGGGAGGCTCAGGGAACACAAGGAGGACGCGCTGCGAGACAAGAAGATGAACTATGACGACACAGAGGGGGATAGCTGGGAGGCTCAGGGAACACCAGGAGGACGCGCTGCGAGACAAGAAGATGTGCTATGACGACACAGAGGGGGATAGCTGGGAGGCTCAGGGAACACCAGGAGGACGCGCTGCGAGACAAGAAGATGAACTATGATGACACAGAGGGGGATAGCTGGGAGGCTCAGGGAACACCAGGAGGACGCGCTGCGAGACAAGAAGATGTGCTATGACGACACAGAGGGGGATAGCTGGGAGGCTCAGGGAACACCAGGAGGACGCGCTGCGAGACAAGAAGATGTGCTATGACGACACAGAGGGGGATAGCTGGGAGGCTCAGGGAACACAAGGAGGACGCGCTGCGAGACAAGAAGATGTGCTATGACGACACAGAGGGGGATAGCTGGGAGGCTCAGGGAACACCAGGAGGACGCGCTGCGAGACAAGAATATGAACTATGACGACACAGAGGGGGATAGCTGGGAGGCTCAGGGAACACAAGGAGGACGCGCTGCGAGACAAGAAGATGAACTATGATGACACAGAGGGGGATAGCTGGGAGGCTCAGGGAACACCAGGAGGACGCGCTGCGAGACAAGAATATGAACTATGACGACACAGAGGGGGATAGCTGGGAGGCTCAGGGAACACAAGGAGGACGCGCTGCGAGACAAGAAGATGAACTATGACGACACAGAGGGGGATAGCTGGGAGGCTCAGGGAACACAAGGAGGACGCGCTGCGAGACAAGAAGATGAACTATGACGACACAGAGGGGGATAGCTGGGAGGCTCAGGGAACACAAGGAGGACGCGCTGCGAGACAAGAAGATGAACTATGACGACACAGAGGGGGATAGCTGGGAGGCTCAGGGAACACCAGGAGGACGCGCTGCGAGACAAGAAGATGAACTATGACGACACAGAGGGGGATGGCTGGGAGGCTCAGGGAACACAAGGAGGACGCGCTGCGAGACAAGAAGATGAACTATGACGACACAGAGGGGGATAGCTGGGAGGCTCAGGGAACACAAGGAGGACGCGCTGCGAGACAAGAATATGAACTATGACGACACAGAGGGGGATAGCTGGGAGGCTCAGGGAACACCAGGAGGACGCGCTGCGAGACAAGAAGATGTGCTATGACGACACAGAGGGGGATAGCTGGGAGGCTCAGGGAACACAAGGAGGACGCGCTGCGAGACAAGAAGATGAACTATGACGACACAGAGGGGGATAGCTGGGAGGCTCAGGGAACACCAGGAGGACGCGCTGCGAGACAAGAAGATGAACTATGACGACACAGAGGGGGATAGCTGGGAGGCTCAGGGAACACAAGGAGGACGCGCTGCGAGACAAGAAGATGAACTATGACGACACAGAGGGGGATAGCTGGGAGGCTCAGGGAACACAAGGAGGACGTGCTGCGAGACAAGAAGATGTGCTATGACGACACAGAGGGGGATAGCTGGGAGGCTCAGGGAACACCAGGAGGACGCGCTGCGAGACAAGAATATGAACTATGACGACACAGAGGGGGATAGCTGGGAGGCTCAGGGAACACCAGGAGGACGCGCTGCGAGACAAGAAGATGAACTATGACGACACAGAGGGGGATAGCTGGGAGGCTCAGGGAACACAAGGAGGACGCGCTGCGAGACAAGAAGATGAACTATGACGACACAGAGGGGGATAGCTGGGAGGCTCAGGGAACACCAGGAGGACGCGCTGCGAGACAAGAAGATGAACTATGACGACACAGAGGGGGATAGTTGGGAGGCTCAGGGAACACCAGGAGGACGCGCTGCGAGACAAGAAGATGAACTATGACGACACAGAGGGGGATAGCTGGGAGGCTCAGGGAACACCAGGAGGACGCGCTGCGAGACAAGAAGATGAACTATGATGACACAGAGGGGGATAGCTGGGAGGCTCAGGGAACACAAGGAGGACGCGCTGCGAGACAAGAAGATGAACTATGACGACACAGAGGGGGATAGCTGGGAGGCTCAGGGAACACAAGGAGGACGCGCTGCGAGACAAGAAGATGTGCTATGACGACACAGAGGGGGATAGCTGGGAGGCTCAGGGAACACAAGGAGGACGCGCTGCGAGACAAGAAGATGAACTATGACGACACAGAGGGGGATAGCTGGGAGGCTCAGGGAACACAAGGAGGACGCGCTGCGAGACAAGAAGATGTGCTATGACGACACAGAGGGGGATAGCTGGGAGGCTCAGGGAACACAAGGAGGACGCGCTGCGAGACAAGAAGATGAACTATGACGACACAGAGGGGGATAGCTGGGAGGCTCAGGGAACACCAGGAGGACGCGCTGCGAGACAAGAAGATGAACTATGACGACACAGAGGGGGATAGCTGGGAGGCTCAGGGAACACAAGGAGGACGCGCTGCGAGACAAGAAGATGAACTATGACGACACAGAGGGGGATAGCTGGGAGGCTCAGGGAACACAAGGAGGACGCGCTGCGAGACAAGAAGATGTGCTATGACGACACAGAGGGGGATAGCTGGGAGGCTCAGGGAACACAAGGAGGACGCGCTGCGAGACAAGAAGATGTGCTATGACGACACAGAGGGGGATAGCTGGGAGGCTCAGGGAACACCAGGAGGACGCGCTGCGAGACAAGAATATGAACTATGACGACACAGAGGGGGATAGCTGGGAGGCTCAGGGAACACAAGGAGGACGCGCTGCGAGACAAGAAGATGAACTATGACGACACAGAGGGGGATAGCTGGGAGGCTCAGGGAACACCAGGAGGACGCGCTGCGAGACAAGAAGATGAACTATGACGACACAGAGGGGGATAGCTGCGAGGCTCAGGGAACACAAGGAGGACGCGCTGCGAGACAAGAAGATGTGCTATGACGACACAGAGGGGGATAGCTGGGAGGCTCAGGGAACACAAGGAGGACGCGCTGCGAGACAAGAAGATGAACTATGACGACACAGAGGGGGATAGCTGGGAGGCTCAGGGAACACCAGGAGGACGCGCTGCGAGACAAGAAGATGAACTATGACGACACAGAGGGGGATAGCTGGGAGGCTCAGGGAACACAAGGAGGACGCGCTGCGAGACAAGAAGATGAACTATGACGACACAGAGGGGGATAGCTGGGAGGCTCAGGGAACACAAGGAGGACGCGCTGCGAGACAAGAATATGAACTATGACGACACAGAGGGGGATAGCTGGGAGGCTCAGGGAACACCAGGAGGACGCGCTGCGAGACAAGAAGATGAACTATGACGACACAGAGGGGGATAGCTGGGAGGCTCAGGGAACACCAGGAGGACGCGCTGCGAGACAAGAAGATGAACTATGACGACACAGAGGGGGATAGCTGGGAGGCTCAGGGAACACCAGGAGGACGCGCTGCGAGACAAGAAGATGAACTATGACGACACAGAGGGGGATAGCTGGGAGGCTCAGGGAACACAAGGAGGACGCGCTGCGAGACAAGAATATGAACTATGACGACACAGAGGGGGATAGCTGGGAGGCTCAGGGAACACAAGGAGGACGCGCTGCGAGACAAGAATATGAACTATGACGACACAGAGGGGGATAGCTGGGAGGCTCAGGGAACACAAGGAGGACGCGCTGCGAGACAAGAATATGAACTATGACGACACAGAGGGGGATAGCTGGGAGGCTCAGGGAACACCAGGAGGACGCGCTGCGAGACAAGAATATGAACTATGACGACACAGAGGGGGATAGCTGGGAGGCTCAGGGAACACCAGGAGGACGCGCTGCGAGACAAGAAGATGTGCTGTGACGACACAGAGGGGATAGCTGGGAGGCTCAGGGAACACCAGGAGGACGCGCTGCGAGACAAGAAGATGAACTATGACGACACAGAGGGGGATAGCTGGGAGGCTCAGGGAACACCAGGAGGACGCGCTGCGAGACAAGAAGATGAACTATGACGACACAGAGGGGGATAGCTGGGAGGCTCAGGGAACACCAGGAGGACGCGCTGCGAGACAAGAAGATGAACTATGATGACACAGAGGGGGATAGCTGGGAGGCTCAGGGAACACCAGGAGGACGCGCTGCGAGACAAGAAGATGAACTATGACGACACAGAGGGGGATAGCTGGGAGGCTCAGGGAACACAAGGAGGACGCGCTGCGAGACAAGATGTGTTCCCAATGTCCGCTCGTCAGATCCAGATATGTTGCTCCGAGTGAAAGTATCGGCTGGCCGAGCGCTTTCGCTTTCCTTCGTGTGGTACGCTCATCGTCGACACGTCACTCGATCACGTCGTCTTGATGGTCGTCATCACCCACACACCCACACACCCACACACATCGGCCCATTCAAATATATATATATATATATATATATATATATATATATATATATATATATATATATATATATATATATATATATATATTTATATATATATATATATATATATATATATATATATATATATATATATATATATATATATATATATATAATGTGTGTGTGTGTGTGTGTATGTGTGCAGGACATTGTGGCCTGTGTGAATGGCAGTGGTGAGAGAAAGCGAGCCGAGAGCCGACATGATGTTGTGCTGGTAATGTCTGCAGAGGGCGTCACCTTGTGCGTGTGACGCAACCGTACCTGGCCAACAGGTTGCTATTGGCAACAGATCAAACCGTGCCTGATGCAGATCTACCGACGGAGATAATCCGTGTTGCATAATTAGTATTACTTTTAGAACAGTTTATCGAGAGAGATTGTTACTTATGATGATTGTAAAAGTGAAACTGATTTCCTTACTTTTGCAATCGCAGAATATTGTCGGAATGAATTAATTTTGTTCCATTTTTATTGTATTCGTTCTCAGGATTTCATGATTGGAATAATAGATTTTAATTCACATAGAATTCTTTCAATTATGTTCACTCATTCATTGAATGCGTTTGAATAATTTCGAGCATAACCTCCAATTGGAGATTTCTAGAGATGACAGTTGACTACAGACATGGGACATATACCAACGGGTTAACAAGAAGATATCTTGGTGTGGCCTAAACCTGATTTCGGATCTCGAGGGATTTCAGGGAATATTCGCGGGATTTCGAGAAGATTCCAAGGGACCTCAGGAAGATTTCATAAGTGTCCACCAGATTTGAAGAGTTTTGAGCCCTCGCCAGACACATAAAGCAAGATGTGTTCCGGGCTAACTGATAACTCAGATAGTTTTATCTGCGGTGACTAAGATGTCTGCACCACAGTTCAGGCGCCAAACTTCTTCGTTTAAAGTTGAAATATAGTCTGTAATTAACGATTCAGATGGACAAGACCGTCTCGAATCAATGAATTAATGTCGTTTCTTAACGGTTTTACTGATCGATCCTCAGCCCTGATTGGTGAACAATGATTGTCCACTATCAATATGTCGGATAAGATGAAACATAGATCTATTTATATTACCGAGACACGTGACTCAACGTTAACAAGGCGGACATAATCAGTAGCTTCACACCGCTTTGCAGACCGGCAAGTTTCCCACATATTAGACATGTGTCAGTGACAATATAGAATGCCTTGTACCGAGACGAGTGGCCGAGTGGTAAAACACTGAACTGTCATTCGGGAGACCAGGTCAGACGGGTTCGTTTCCCGCCACGGTCGACCATCCTGACAGGGGTTTTTCGTGGTTTCCCTCTGCCGTTCAGGTTGATACTGGGATGGTTCCTTAACAACAGGCCACGACCGACTCCTTCCCACCATCCAAAACACATAATAAAATAACCTTTCATCTCATCATCCCATCATCTTATTCATCATCCACCAACGCCAATAGATCGTAGCCATCAGTATAGTGCGTCGTTAAAACCCAACATGAAAAGAATGCCTTGCTTAGATTCTATTTGTGAACGTCCAATATGGCCGCCGAGATCGGAACGAGCACATGTCGCTATCGGCTGCAGGAGTAACACATCCTAGTAAGGTGATATATATATATATATATATGTATATATATATATATATATATATATATATATATATATATATATATATATATATATATATATATATACATATATATATATATATATCAATATATATATATATATATATATATATATATATATATATATATATATATATATATATATATATATGAATATATATGTATATATATATATATATATATATATATATATATATATATATATATATATATATATATATATATACTGAAACTTTTAAACTTTCACGACTCATTTTATAATAATGATATATATTTAATAGGAAGATTGAAGTCGTATATGAAATTGTGAAATATTTTTTTTTTTTTTTTTTTTTTTAATTTCACAATTTCATACACGACTTTAATCTTCCTATTAAATATATATATCATTATTATATATATATATATATATATATATATATATATATATATATATATATATATATATATATATATATATATATATATATATATATATATATATATATATATATATATATATATATATAAATATATATATATATATATATATATATATATATATATATATATATATATATATATATATATGTATATATATATTTATATATATATATATATATATATATATATATATATATATATATATATATATATATATATATATATATATATATATATATATATATATATATATATATATATATATATATATATATATATATATATATATATATATATATATATATATATATATATAGGCCTATATATATGGATGGAACATTCCATATTCGAACGTTGAAAATATAACAGGCCTAATAATTGACATCTAAAAAAGGCATATTTTTGGGCCAGCAAAACCAACTTTTCTGTTTTTTCATGCACTAGCGAGTGAGAATAGCTGTTAGTCGAGATTCATGAGTCACTAGGTTCCCACATCTCGCTTGAACGAGTGGACTTGTCAGCCGTGGCAGAGACAACCGCCTGCCTGCCTGCCTGCCTGCCTGCCTGCCTGTTCGGTGCGCCGCCAAGTCGAGTAACGGTGGCTCGGTCGGAGATTTGACAGGGTCACTGACTAGAGGCCACAGCCCAGCTTCTTCTCTTCTCTCCTTTGTTATGGCAAACTGCATCGCAAACCAGATACAAAATTGCAAATTTTACATGATCCCATTTTGGTTTAGTTGCTATAGAAACCAGCAGGGATATACAAGAAGACGATTTATTCATTCACCTTTTGTTTCTATCGACGCACTGTGATGATAACTGAGATCTATTGGCGTCGGTGGATGATGAATGAGATGAAAAGTGTTATTTTCATATTGTGTTTTTGAATGGTGGGAAGGAGTCGGTCGTGGTCCGTTGTTGAGAAACCATCCCAGTATCAACCTGAACGACAGAGGATAACACAAAGAACCCGGTTTCCTGAATGACGGTTCATCGTACTAGCCATTGGTCCACCCGTCTCACTGTGAAAATCCATGGCGAGAATGCATTCCCATTTGATGATGATTAATGTTGCTCAACGACCCCACCAACAGCTAGCTTATTTGGGGGTACGAATAAGCTGAATGAAACTATGAAGTGATGATAGGTGAAAGAACGTTCACAAAACCCCATGCCTAATGCGGGACTCGAACCCACGCCCAACAGCGACTTCACTTTCTAAAGCGGTGCCTCAGCTGACCGAGCTATCGAGGGTGACTTCATTTGATTATATATGAATAAAATGAAATTTATAGAAAAAAAAAATCAAAATGTGTACCCTGATGAACATATTCGGGCTCGTATCCAAGTGACCAACTTCCTGTCCCGCCCTCCCGCCCTCCCGTCATCACAACCAGCCAATCAAATCGCCTCCTCGTGACAAAACACGTTGTTGTTATTGTTGTTTGTATCGACATTACCATGGAGAAGTATAACATGTCTTCCACACAACAGCCCTGAAAGCCTATTTGGCTTGCCTGTGGCATGGACATCATGGATCATAGAACACCCGTGATCACGACAGACGTTGGATCTGGATTGCCGATCGATAAGCCACGCCCATCATTGTGACAGTCGATATTCCGTGAAACAATGTTAATAATACGAGAGAGATGATTACACATTTGTTTGGTTTCTATTCACCTCCAGAAATACGTTTTCCATCTCTCCAAGATGTTTATTCAATGAAGCCTTCAATTCTCAGACCCAATTACCTGCTGTTCCCTCCAATCGGTCAGTCTTATCGTGTTCTTCGGACACCCCTGGGCCAGCGGGGCTGCATTTAGGAGACGAGAGGAATCACCCCCCCCCCCCTGCCCCCCTAACTGCGCGCGCATGCACGGTCCGGTCAGACAAGCCTGCCTTGTGGGGCTGCATTTAGGAGACGAGATGAATCACCCCCCCCCCTGCCCCCCCCCCCCCCTAACTGCGCGCGCATGCACGGTCCGGTCAGACAAGCCTGCCTTGTGGGGCTGCATTTAGGAGACGAGATGAATCACCCCCCCCTGCCCCCCCCTAACTGCGCGCGCATGCAAGCAGGTCTGACCACAAAAAGCATGTATCCGAGGAGAATGGAAATTCCTCGTCCAGCGGCGAGGAACAAAAGGTCCCGCCGTGGAGAGCCCTCGAGTGCACACATTAGACTTCGTTTTCTGGGCCTCAATTTAGTTCGTAGAATATCAATTTTAATGGTTTGGATGTTGTTTTTTCCAGGCTTTATCAGCGGAGAATATTTTTACTGGCCACAATACAAGATTGCGATATTCTTTTGTTCATTATTCTGAATTCGTGTATTCGGAATAATTTGGTATCAGCTATTCGAGCACGAGACAGGAACTAATTACCTTATGGAATGAATTGATGAATTCTTGGACAATTCTTGAATATCAACATTGATAGATTCAGTGGTATTTGATGTTTTTTCAACTCATAATTGAGAAAAGGTTTCATAAAAACGGAAATTCCATAAGTTCATGAGATGTAATAAATATAATAGGATTTCTCAGAACCTATATAAATTGTATCATTAACTTTTTTATTCACATTAATTGCTTGTTATATTCTTACAAAATTCTTCACTACGACTTATAAGTCTGCGTTTCTCTGGTTATAAGTACTTGAGATGGTTTGATCGATGGTTCAGTTATTTCTATTGGATAGAGATATCATTAAACGAAGACTCAAGTTTTATTACCTCTTATCTCTTGTGAAACGACGACTAATAGACCCACTTCTGAAACACCACTCATATTGGATAACCCTCAACTGTTACCATCTCTTCACACGCGGTGGGAATATCAACGAGTCTGACTTTTCCACATATCTTCAACATTTCCTCTCTGATGAAGAAAAGTGACTGTAATATTCTGGATCTATAATCTCTCATATTATGAAAAGTATTCGATGATCTTCATCGATTTCCTGAGGGAGATTTCAATTGATTCTATCTTTATCCACAGATCTCTTGAGCATTCGATAGATTACCATATTATATGTTTATTGATAGTTGAAAGCCATTTGTTGGCGCATCTTTTATGGCAGGCAGGTCGACCGTGGAGAGGTTTCAAGCATCTCTTCCCCGACACGATATCAGCACACGTGACCCGACCAGAACTACTAGCTACAGGTCCAGCGACAAGTCCAGCAAAAGTCCAGCAACAAATCCAGCAACAAGTCCAGCAACAAGTCCAGCGACAAGTCCAGCGACAAGTCCAGCAACAAGTCTAGCAACAAGTCCAGCAACAAGTCCAGCCTCAAGTCCAGCAACAAGTCCAGCAACAGGTCCAGCAACAAGTCAAGCAACAAGTCCAGCAACAAGTCCAGCAACAAGTCCAGCAACAGGTCCAGCAACAAGTCCAGCAACAGGTCCATCAACAGGTCCAGCAACAAGTCCAGCAACAAGTCCAGCAACAAGTCCAGCAACAAGTCTAGCAACAAGTCCAGCAACAAGTCCAGCAACAAGTCCAGCAACAGGTACAGCAACAAGTCTAGCAACAAGTCTAGCAACAAGTCCAGCAACAAGTTCAGCAACAGGTCCAGCAACAGGTCCAGCAACAAGTCCAGCAACAAGTCCAGCAACAAGTCCAGCAACAAGTCCAGCAACAGGTCCAGCAACAAGTCCAGCAACAAGTCCAGCAACAGGTCCATCAACAGGTCCAGCAACAAGTCCAGCAACAAGTCCAGCAACAAGTCCAGCAACAAGTCTAGCAACAAGTCCAGCAACAAGTCCAGCAACAAGTCCAGCAACAGGTACAGCAACAAGTCTAGCAACAAGTCCAGCAACAAGTCCAGCAACAAGTCCAGCAACAAGTCCAGCAACAAGTCCAGCAACAAGTCCAGCAACAGGTACAGCAACAAGTCTAGCAACAAGTCCAGCAACAAGTCCAGCAACAAGTCCAGCAACAGGTCCAGCAACAAGTCCAGCAACAAGTCCAGCAACAAGTCCAGCAACAAGTCCAGCAACAAGTCCAGCAACAGGTCCAGCAACAAGTCCAGCAACAGGTCCAGCAACAAGTCCAGCAACAGGTCCAGCAACAAGTCCAGCAACAAGTCCAGCAACAAGTCCAGCAACAAGTCTAGCAACAAGTCCAGCAACAAGTCCAGCAACAAGTCCAGCAACAGGTACAGCAACAAGTCTAGCAACAAGTCTAGCAACAAGTCCAGCAACAAGTTCAGCAACAGGTCCAGCAACAAGTCCAGCAACAAGTCCAGCAACAAGTCCAGCAACAAGTCCAGCAACAAGTCCAGCAACAAGTCCAGCAACAAGTCCAGCAACAAGTCTAGCAACAAGTCCAGCAACAAGTCCAGCAACAAGTCCAGCAACAAGTCCAGCAACAAGTCCAGCAACAAGTCCAGCAACAGGTACAGCAACAAGTCTAGCAACAAGTCTAGCAACAAGTCCAGCAACAAGTTCAGCAACAGGTCCAGCAACAAGTCCAGCAACAAGTCCAGCAACAAGTCCAGCAACAAGTCCAGCAACAAGTCCAGCAACAAGTCCAGCAACAGGTCCAGCAACAAGTCCAGCAACAGGTCCAGCAACAAGTCCAGCAACAGGTCCAGCAACAAGTCCAGCAACAAGACCAGCAACAAGTCCAGCAACAAGTCCAGCAACAGGTCCAGCAACAGGTTTAGCAACAGGTCCAGCAACAGGTCCAGCAACAAGTCCAGCAACAGGTCCAGCAACAAGTCCAGCAACAGGTCCAGCAACAAGTCCAGCAACAGGTCCAGCAACAAGTCCAGCAACAAATCCAGCAACAAGTCCAGCAACAAGTCCAGCAACAAGTCCAGCAACAAGTCCAGCAACAAGTCCAGCAACAGGTCCAGCAACAAGTCCAGCAACAAGTCCAACAACAGGTCCAGCAACAGGTCCAGCAACAACTGATCGACATGAAACTTTCTCGTACTTGCAAACTTATCTAGCTTATAACTGTCTAGTTTTGGGTTGAACCGGTGGCACAATACGTGAGGAATATCATCTGAAAGTTTCAAAGACCCCACAAGATTGGGCTGGGCAAGAAAATGTGAGGAATCAAATCTCAGAACATTTAAAATCCTTTCCGAGTGTGGACACATGAATGATACACGTACACTATGAGACAAGTTGAGATCAGTCTTCTCGAAGAAAACAATTCAATGACATTATTTCATTCATCAAACATGGATGGAAATGTTGGAACAATTATTTTGACAGGATCCACGCTCTCCACAGCTAATAACAGCTGTCATAAAGTTTGTCAGCCTGTCAGCCGTTTCTACAGAACAACACTAGATAGAGCAGCGATCAATGGTTCTCAGGAAAGTACTCAGGAAATGAAACGTGTTATCGAATTAGTGAAGTAACGATCTTCAACCTGCAGACGAACGCAACCCTCAATGCATCTTGAGGCAGACGAACGCAACCCTCAATGCATCTTGAATACGGTGGAATTCCAACGAATAGACAGCAAAAAGAACGAACTTAATATGTTCCGTCGTTCAATCAATAGGCATGGCCTGCAAGCTGAGACGGTTTAGTCGTCTATCCGTGCGTTGAAATCTCCGATGCTGAAAACATTGCTCATCCAAGACCGAGACACGTTATATATATATAATATATATATATATATATATATATATATATATATATATATATATATATATATATATATATATATATTTAATATATATATATATATATATATATATATATATATATATATATATATATATATATATATATATATATATATATATACATATATATATATATGTATATATATATATATATATATATATATATATATATATATATATATATATATATATATATATATATATATATATATATATACATATATATAATTTGAATCGATGATACCGAGTTCTAGCCAGGTGCCTCTCTCGTCCGAGCTATTAGCGCTTGGTTCTCGCGAGATGATCTCTCACAGGCAGTCCAAGATGAGATGCTGCGCATAAGAACATGTAGCTCTTCAGTCCGTGCCCCCCCCCTCCCCCCCCCCCCAACCGATGAAGTGCCGGACTCGAACCCACGCCCGATCTGACTTCAGTTCCTAGAGCGCAGTGCAATAGTTGACTGAGCTACGGAGGTGGCTTGTTTGATTTCTGTAGTTTTGTCAAAACATTAAGTGACTAAGCGTCCTCATACCTCCATGCTTATAACACATCATTCCAATAATGGCCATATTCTTTCATTCATATTTGGTTTACCGACGCACTGTACGGGTAACTATGATCTATTGGCGTCGGTGGATGATATAATATGAGATGTTAGAATTATGAGATGAAAGGTTATTATATTGAGTGTTTTTGGATAGTGAGAATGAGTCGGTCGTGGCTTGTTGCTAAGGAACCATCCCAGTAGTGACCTGAATGACAGAGGGAGACCACGAAATTCCCTCTCAGGATGGTCGCCCATGGCGGGAAATGAGGAGAACTCCGGTCTCCTGAATGACGGTTCATTGGGCTAGCCACTCGACCACTCGTCTGTTACTGGCTATATACACGTGTTATTGATATATAGATGTTTTAACATGCCGTGGTTTGTCTGCTTGAACAGTATCCGCTCACAGACTGCGTTTGTTTGTCTGTTTGCGTTTGTCTGTTTGCGTTTGTTTGGCCGGCCGGACAACAACAAGAGTGGGACTTGGGTTCCTGGTCACACACACACGCACACACACACACCCGGCAATCAGGGAGAAATCCACGTGAACCCCGGATGGGAACTTGAATCACTTTTCGTGAATACAAAAGACTTTTCGTATCTAGATCAACAACCTTCTATAATGAGATTTGTTCACATGATGTTACTGTGTAGTGAGAGATATCAAACACTGTACGTGCACTATTTACCAATTGCCCTCGGTCATCTAGATCAGGCCGCCCCCCGCCCCCCGTATAACCTGGCTGTTGGTGGGGTCGTTAAGCAAACAATCATTATCAGGCCGCCCCCGCCCCCGTATAGCCTGGCTGTTGGTGGGGTCGTTAAGCAAACAATCATCATCAGGCCATCCCAGGAAATGATTGCTCATCTTGTTTAGAGGACTATAGTGCATCAAGACAAAATAATGGAATAATTTAATTTAATTTGTTGAAAATTTAGATACATTCACACTTCCCATATCATCACGTTGTTCATGTCTCGGAGAGAATATTTCAATACCTTCCACACAATTGAGAACTTCCTTATACATACGAATAGCCCGGTTCAAACATCGCCGGTAAACCAAACTTGATTTTTGAAGCTCGTTATTCATAATTTTTTTTTTCAGCCAGGAACACATATCTCAGAACCTATCTGAGCAATTTCCATGAAATTCTCACCATACCTTTATTGATCTTGAATCTATATAGGCCTAGTGTCCCAGTATATTTCATATGGTTCCGATGATAGGTATGTTATGTTCATGGCAATACTAAAAAATGCTTTAAAAATAAACGTCAAAATTTACTTACAGTAGTAAATTTTGTACAAAATTCAGACTCAACAACAAATTCATGTGAAGCATAGTTTTACTCGCCCTTCAAGGATCCCTACAAATTTTACGACATCATCTTTATAGTCTTCAGCTGCGATTTCCAATTTTGTTTTCATCGCATACTATTTTTCATTTTTCACCTTTTTAATTATTGTATGATTTCGTTATCATCATTTCATCATTTCTCTTTTCTAAATTTTCTTATTCAAACACTATAGGCCTAAGCTACATTGATTTATTGATTTCCGTTTTTTTCAAAGTTTTCACTATTAACATTTCATTTTGATTCCATTCTCAGATTTGATTATCTTTTATTCTGTTTCTAGTCGAAGTATATTCATTTTGTTATTCTCTAGAATGTTATATTTGATCATTCTTTATATTTTAATTAATGGATTTTCATCCTGTGTTTTTGCAATCTCATAATGTAAGACAGAGTCTTGAATAAAGATATATAAATATATATATATATATATATATATATATATATATATATATATATATATATATATATATATATTTATTTATATATATATATATATATATATATATATATATATATATATATATATATATATATATATATATATATATATATATATATTCAAACTATATATATATATATATATATATATATATATATATATATATATATACATTAAGCACCTTATATCGACACAATCGAGATTATCCTGGCATATCATATGGATAGCACTAGCTGTGGGGGATAACATGCAGAATACTGTCAGGATTCACCACAAAATGTTCGCAAAGTTGATCTAGTTATAAACGTTATTCCACGTAATAAATATATGATTGTCTGTAATCCAGGAATATATTTCACAATAAATAATCAAAATTTATTGAGGCCTATATTATGTTACATCCAATCCATCTTTTTTTTCCCTTCTGGATTCCAATGCTGCTAGACGACCCCACCAACAGCTAGGTCATACGGGGTTACGAATGATGAAACGATGAAGTGATGGTATAGGTGAAAAGACGTTCACGACAGCGCGATAGTTGACTGAGCCACGGGGAGGCTCCGATTCTTTCAAGCCAGTGATTACGTTTGGAATTCCGAGCCGATATTTTGTCTGTGAGCGAGTGTTGCCATGACAGTGCACTGGGTTTCTATTCAATTATTCTCCAGCTGGTCTAATCAAGCGGTGCCCGCACACAGCGGACCACAGCCAGCCTGCATGGTGGCGGGGGGCGGCGGGGGGCGGCCGAGGTACAAGACGGTCCTGCTGGGTAAATACCCGGCCAGTTGAAAGCGCTCACACAAATCATGCTCAACACTTTAGACCCTGATGAATACAGAAGAAACTCTTCTTCATCTGCTGTGCTCTCTCTCTCTCCTCTCTCTCTCTCTGTCTCTCTCTCTCTCTCTCTCTCTCTCTCTCTCTCTCTCTCTCTCCCTCTCTCTCTCTCTCTCTCTCTCTCTCTGTCTGATATAATATGACGGAAGGTTTGTACGAGAAAGAAGATGAGTCAGCGTTATAAATCGAGAGGTGAGAAAGAGTTCTCACACCTACCATGAGAAACAGACTACTAACTCAACCCTGCACTAACACTGTCTACACAAGAAGTTTATGATGTTATAGAAATTGTGGATAATTCTGTAATGGTAGATTCTCCAATAAACTTGACCATTAAAGTGATGTGGACCAGCAATCTGGCTAGATGCAGAGAACCAGATCCTAGTCGAGTCTCTGAGTTAACGAACCCTTCAATACAATACAATCAAATGAAGATGAAGTGTGAATCTGAGCCAATCGAAGGCCTTGATAACTTGAAGAAACGTCCACTTGTTGAATCGACTTCCGGTGCTGCCGTCTAGAGCAGTAACCATGGTAACCTGTTGTTAGCCAGCCCGGGATAACAGTCATTAACTTAATCTGTTGTTATTAATGATTGATGCTGAATAACATTTAGCTGTAAGTAATTCGACCTTGAGAAAAAGAAGAATTAAAGGTATAATTCTGAAGACACAATGACAACTTTGAATACATTATAATTACATCCGAAGTACATTGCATCACTTCAGTCCATTACGATTACATTAGCTGGTCCTTCAGACGGTTAATGAGTTCTTTGAACGAGTGCAAAACTTGGAGCTCTGATTGCACGTCGAGAGTTTCAATGATTCACTCGCTGGAATATGTCTCATGAGGTGGAATATTTGTACAACATTACTTGGAACTGTTTCTCATGTCTCTTCACCCAATGAGCGACATCGGGACACATTTCAGCACCACGTCCCGTATCGTCACAACACACACACACACACACACACACATATATTATATATATATATATATATATATATATATATATATATATATAT
>OZ023329.1:3096522-3221065 GCA_964007535.1 Brachyptera risi
GTGGACATGACTTGTGTGGACATGACTCGTGTGGACATGACTCGTGTAGACATGACTTGTGTGAACATGACTTGTGTGGACATGACTTGTGTGGACATGAGTTGTGTGGACATGACTTGTGTGGACATGACTTGTGTGGACATGACTGGTGTGGACATGACTTGTGTAGACATGACTTGTGTGGACATGACTTGTGTGGACATGAGTTGTGTGGACATGACTTGTGTGGACATGACTTGTGTGGACATGACTTGTGTGGACATGACTTGTGTGGACATGAGTTGTGTGGACATGACTTGTGTGGACATGACTTGTGTGGACATGACTCGTGTGGACATGACTTGTGTGGACATGACTTGTGTACACATGACTTGTGTAGACATGACTTGTGTAGACATGACTTGTGTAGACATGACTCGTGTGGACATGACTTGTGTGGACATGACTTGTGTGGACATGACTTGTGTGGACATGACTTGTGTGGACATGACTCGTGTGGACATGACTCGTGTAGACATGACTTGTGTGAACATGACTTGTGTGGACATGACTTGTGTGGACATGAGTTGTGTGGACATGACTTGTGTGGACATGACTTGTGTAGACATGACTTGTGTAGACATGACTTGTGTAGACATGACTTGTGTGGACATGACTTGTGTGGACATGAGTTGTGTGGACATGACTTGTGTGGACATGACTTGTGTGGACATGACTTGTGTGGACATGACTTGTGTGGACATGACTTGTGTGGACATGACTCGTGTAGACATGACTTGTGTGGTCATGACTTGTGTGGACATGACTTGTGTGGACATGAGTTGTGTGGACATGACTTGTGTGGACATGACTTGTGTGGACATGACTTGTGTGGACATGACTTGTGTGGACATGAGTTGTGTGGACATGACTTGTGTGGACATGACTTGTGTGGACATGACTCGTGTGGACATGACTTGTGTGGACATGACTTGTGTACACATGACTTGTGTAGACATGACTTGTGTAGACATGACTTGTGTAGACATGACTCGTGTGGACATGACTTGTGTGGACATGACTTGTGTGGACATGACTTGTGTGGACATGACTTGTGTGGACATGACTCGTGTGGACATGACTCGTGTAGACATGACTTGTGTGAACATGACTTGTGTGGACATGACTTGTGTGGACATGACTCGTGTGGACATGACTCGTGTAGACATGACTTGTGTGAACATGACTTGTGTGGACATGACTTGTGTGGACATGAGTTGTGTGGACATGACTTGTGTGGACATGACTTGTGTAGACATGACTTGTGTGGACATGACTTGTGTGGACATGACTTGTGTGGACATGACTCGTGTAGACATGACTTGTGTGGTCATGACTTGTGTGGACATGACTTGTGTGGACATGAGTTGTGTGGACATGACTTGTGTGGACATGACTTGTGTGGACATGACTTGTGTGGACATGACTTGTGTGGACATGACTTGTGTGGACATGACTTGTGTGGACATGACTTGTGTGGACATGACTTGTGTGGACATGACTTGTGTGGACATGACTCGTGTAGCGACAAAAGATGCTTCTAGTCGTTATCAACAACCAAAGAGTTAACAGCAATCTGAATCAAGAAATTCAGCAGGATGAGGGACGATGAAAGGCGTATGAGCCATTATTTTCAATCAATACCCAATCGTGACAATTTTGGTTGTTTTTTGCCAACATTTACGAATAATTTTGATATAGAGAAGTCAAATGAGAAGAACCTGATGAACGCTTCAGAACATTTTTTCTTATCATTTTTGGTCACATACACTG
The DNA here is from genome assembly GCA_964007535.1 of Brachyptera risi. Lineage (NCBI taxonomy): Eukaryota > Metazoa > Arthropoda > Insecta > Plecoptera > Taeniopterygidae > Brachyptera > Brachyptera risi. The sequence goes on from OZ023329.1 coordinate 3,098,335, forward strand.
ATACAAAAAGAAAAACACAATTACAACAAAAAACCATCCACAGTGCCCCCAGAAAAGGCCTAACTGAGGGTTTAAATAGTGAATTATTAGTACAAATAACAATTTACCCACATTCTCCCTACGGAGTGGGAGGTTTCTTTGATCACTATCAATTTTGAGTAATCAAGTTACATCAAGTAACGAAAAAAGTAGACAGTTGTACAAGATTGTGAGAAAGAAATAACACTTTGATTCGAGAATTCCGGCTAAAATACAAATAATACAGGATATTTTTTAAATTGATAAGTCATAATAACATTGATAGTATAAATAGTACATAATGAGTACATTGAATGTGTTCCTTCATGTACTGGCCATTTTCACTTCTGGCTTCTTCCTTGATATAACATGTCATTTCTAGCCACCTTCCAAGTGCCTTTCTTGAGAGTATAGTGAACAGTGCTGCGCTCTAGTTGCTAACTTGTAAGCGCTGTTGTGCGTTACTAGTTGCCCGAAATGACTGTAGGTGGCTGAATGTCGGTAACAACAGAGTGCTGTATTCTGAGTGTACGTGGAGCTCTCTATCGGGAGTCCTGGGAACTGTTACATGGTCGCTGGCTCACTTGATCATACTTTCATTTACATTTGGGGTTTGAGACGCATTATAATGATAACCAAGATCTATTGGCGTCGGATGAATGATTAATGAGATGATGGGATATCAACAGTGGAAATACACGGGGAGCAGACATGTCGCCATGACAGATAGCTCTCCTAGTGAACAAGAACCAATCAAAGCTTCTTGGAGCTATCTAGCACGGAGTGTTCAGGCAAGGGTCCAGGTACCAGACCGTGTCGCCATGACAGATAGCTCTCCTGGTGAACAAGAACCAATCAAAGCCTCTTGGAGCTATCTAGCACGGAGTGTTCAGGCAAGGGTCCAGGTACCAGACCATGTCGCCATGACAGATAGCTCTCCTAGTGAACAAGAACCAATCAAAGCCTCTTGGAGCTATCTAGCACGGAGTGTTCAGGCAAGGGTCCAGGTACCAGACCGTGTCGCCATGACAGATAGCTCTCCTGGTGAACAAGAACCAATCAAAGCCTCTCTAGCACTAGCATGACATTTATTAAGTGAGAGTGATAGAATCTAAATAGAAGCGAAATCGGCCAATTTATTGTTCCAATACAACGGAACCATTCGTTCCCAGTGTTGAATTTAGAGATTTTGTTGCGGGGGGGCTCTCGTATTTTCCGAGGAGGGGGGGGGGGGCAACCGTAATAAAGTTTATCAAAATATATACTATATACCTACCTAGTGCTTGATTTTTTTTATCCCGGGGGGCAGACAACGAGCTGCGGGAGGAAAAAGCCCCCCTGTAGATATGCCTGGATTCAACACTGTAATCGTTCCTGCTATGAATGATCCTATAGGCTAAAGGTACGTTCATAGAGCCACGGCAACACGAATTTGCCGTGCCGTCAAAATGAATGAGCCAATCACAGACTTGCCGGGCTTGTCGTTCACTGTGGCCTTGAAAGTTGAATGAAGTTGAACATTTTGCCGGACGACAAACTTGCCGTGATGACGTAGGCGACATCACGGCCACGTTTATAAACGTACACTCGAACTGTGTGTTCTGCCTAGGATTATAGCTATAATTATAACTCGATCACTATCGACGTTGTCATGGTTATCGCATCGATTCGATACATAATTGCCTTGAGTCGGCGATAGTTTGCCGTGGTAGTATGAACAGTACAAATCATTTGACGTCCACCGGCACCCGACAACATTGCCGGCCGGCAAAAATGCCGTGGCTCTATGAACCTACCTTAACGCAGCATGCCTTGTAACGCTGGATTTCCATGCACGCGATTCTCATATCGCGCGATACCATGTCGCGCGTCATGGCGGCTCAAAGTCGCGAGGCGTCAGACCACTGACCAATCAGGGACAAGACGCGAATCGCTTCACGAAAGTTGAGGTTTGTTCAACATTCGAGCGCGCCGCCATGACGCGCGACACGGTATCGCGCGATATGAGAATCGCGTGCATGGAAATCCAGCTTAAGATGAGCGAGATATCTGAATAAGGTACAATCAGAGTCGATAAAGTAGTTCCACCCTTGCTACTTTATCGACTCTGGTATCATTGGAAACTCCACACACCTTGACTCCCATATACAAGATTCGGTCAACATCGAATCTAGAAGGCAGTGAATCTCAGCAATGGTTCTGCTATTATTTCTATCTATTTGTCGAATCATAAACAATTATTAAATCATTTTCTTCAGAAAATTGCATACAAAATTGTGAAAGTGTGTATTATTATGTTTTGTGTTCACATTTAGGGAGAACTTTTTTTTTGTGAGAAGAAATATCATTTTTTCGAAATTTTCCACCCAGCTAAGTCTATGGAGTTTTTTGAAACTTTGGGATTATATTTGTCAGAAATGATCCAATCTATGTAACCCAAGAACAATATAGTCCTAAGATGGATAAGTCTGGGTGTACAGAAGAAGTTTCATGTTGATCAGTCAAACCGTGCGACCTGTGCAGTCAAACCGTGCGACCTGTGCAGTCGAACCGTGTGATCTATGCAGTCGAACCGTGTGACCTGTGCAATCAAACCGTGCGACCTGTGCAGTCAAACCGTGCGACCTGTGCAGTCAAACCGTGAGACCTGTGCAGTCAAACCATGCGACCTGTGCAGTCAAACCGTGCGACCTGTGCGGTCAAACCGTGCGACCTGTGCAGTCAAACCGTGCAACCTGTGCAGTCGAACCTTGCGACCTGTGCAGTCGAACCGTGCGACCTGTGCAGTCAAACCATGCGACCTGTGCAGTCAAACCGTGCAACCTGTGCAGTCAAACCCTGTGACCTGTGCAGTCAAACCGTGCAACCTGTGCAGTCAAACCGTGCGACCTGGGTAGTCGAACCGTGCGACACGTGCAGTCAAACCCTGCGACCTGTGCAGTCAAACCGTGCGACCTGTGCAGTCAAACCCTGCGACCTGTGCAGTCAAACCCTGCGACCTGTGCAGTCAAACCCTGCGACCTGTGCAGTCAAACCCGGCGACCTGTGCAGTCAAACCCTGCGAACTGTGCAGTCAAACCCGACGACCTGTGCAGTCAGACCGTGCGACCTGTGCAGTCAAACCGTGCGACCTGTGCAGTCAAACCGTGCGACCTGTGCAGTTAAACCGTGTGATCTGTGCAGTCAAACCGTGCAACCTGTGCAGTCAAACCGTGCAACCTGTGCAGTCAAACCGTGCGACCTGTGCAGTCAAACCGTGCGACCTGTGCAGTCAAACCGTGCGACCTGTGCAGTCAAACCGTGCGACCTGTGCAGTTAAACCGTGCGACCTGTGCAGTCAAACCGTGCAACCTGTGCAGTCAAACCGTGCGACCTGTGCAGTCAAACCGTGCGACCTGTGCAGTGCCACAAACTACACACAGGCAAAGCTCCATAAGAGTGGGATGGAGTCTTTGCTGTCGCTCATCCGATGAAATGATATCTAAACACAATTGTATCTGTGCGAAATGACAGGCAGCGACGTCGTAAAGGGGTCCAAGGGGTCCAAGGAGTCCGAGGGGTCCAAGGGGTCCAAGGGGTCCAAGGGGTCCAAGGGGTCCAAGGGGTCCAAGGGGTCTAAGAGGTCCAAGGGGTCCAAGGGGTCCGAGGGGTCCAAGGAGTCCAAGGAGTCCAAGGGGTCCAAGGGGTCCAAGGAGTCCGTGGGGTACAAGAGGTCCAAGGGGTCCAAGGGGTCCAAGGGGTCCAAGGGGTCCAAGGGGTCCAAGGGGTCCAAGGGGTCCAAGGGGTCCAAGGGGTCCAAGGGGTCCAAGGGGTCCAAGGGGTCCAAGGGGTCCAAGGGGTCCAAGGGGTCCAAGGGGTCTAAGGGGTCCAAGGGGTCCAAGGGGTCCAAGGGGTCCAAGGGGTCCAAGGGGTCCAGTGAGGCTTAAAGGCGCCTCACTGGACCCCTTGGACCCCGCCAATAGCCAATCTCAAACATATATAATATGGGCTCTATGAACACAAAATAAGGTATTGCCACCTGATAGTAGGCCTATGGATTATATCAGTCCACAGTCTACACTCTATCAGCCCTTCTTCACACTTCCTTCCCATCATTCTTGATAATGACTCAATTCAATTCAATTTCAATTTCAACATGTTTTTTATTCTTATTAAACAATTAGATGACAAATATGGAATGGAATAACAAACACAATATGGAGATAATAACAAATAAATTCAGTACGAATATAACGTTCAAATAAGAGATATAAAGAAGAAGTGCCATTAGTGCGAAATAAGTTGATTAATAATAAGAAGCCCGCATAAGAACGAATTCTTGTGTGCGGGCAACATAACTTATGATTGTATGACAAAAGTTGGCTATGAAGTAGATAATAAAATAAGTAAAATTTCGTAAAGTTCGAATCCCGCATAAAGCATGAGTTTTTGTGATTGTCCTTTCACTTATCATCACTTCATTATCACCAGCTCATTCGTACCCCCGTATAACCTAGCTGTTGGTGGGGTCGTTAAGCTCATTCGTACCCCCGTATACCTAGCTGTTGGTGGGGTCGTTAAGCTCATTCGTACCCCCGTATACCCTAGCTGTTGGTGGGGTCGTTGAGCTTATTCGTACCCCCGTATAATCTAGCTGTTGGTGGGGTCGTTAAGCTCATTCGTACCCCCGTATACCCTAGCTGTTGGTGGGGTCGTTAAGCTCATTCGTACCCCCGTATAACCTAGCTGTTGGTGGGGTCGTTAAGCTCATTCGTACCACCGTGTAACCCAGCTGTTGTTGGGGTTGTTAAGCTCATTCGTACCCCCGTATGGTCTAGCTGTTGGTGGGGTCGTTAAGTTCATTCGTACCCCCGAATAACCTGGCTGTTGGTGGGGTCGTTAAGCTCATTCGTACCCACGTATAACCTGGCTGTTGGTGGGGTCGCTAAGCTCATTCGTACCTCCGTATAACCTAGCTGTTGATGGGGTCGTTAAGCTCATTCGTACCCCCGTATACCCTAGCTGTTGGTGGGGTCGTTAAGCTCATTCGTACCCCCGTATAACCTGGCTGTTGGTGGGGTCGTTAAGCTCATTCGTACCCACGTATAACCTGGCTGATTTTTGGTCGTTAAGCTCATTCGTACCCCCGTATAACCTGGCTGTTGGTGGGGTCGTTGAGCTCATTCGTACCCACGTATAACCTGGCTGTTGGTGGGGTCGTTAAGCTCATTCGTACCCACGTATAACCTAGCTGTTGGTGGGGTCGTTAAGCTCATTCGTACCCCCGTGTAACCCAGCTGTTGGTGGGGTCGTTAAGCTCATTTGTACCCCCGTATAGCCTGGCTGTTGGTGGGGTCGTTAAGCTCATTCGTACCCACGTATAACCTGGCTGTTGGTGGGGTCGTTAAGCTCATTCGTACCCCCGTGTAACCCAGCTGTTGGTGGGGTCGTTAGCTCATTCGTACCCCCGTGTAACTCAGCTGTTGGTGGGGTCGTTAGCTCATTCGTACCCCCGTATAGCCTAGCTGTTGGTGGGGTCGTTAAGCTCATTCGTACCCCCGTATAGCCCAGCTGTTGGTGGGGTCGTTAGCTCATTCGTACCCCCGTATACCCTAGCTGTTGGTGGGGTCGTTAAGCAAACAATTATCAATCAAGAATCATTATATCGATCAATCAAACATTCCGACCTGTGGAGCTCAAACAAACATAAACATCAACAAACAAACAGTGAACAAAACATGATGGACCCAATGGGAGTCTTCGCTTCGCTCATCCAATTGTATTTCTATATATTTCTTATATTTGTCTTATATTCCTATTGATTGCCTCACGCAGCGACATACCAGCGTGTTTCGTTGGGGCAAGAGGGGGGGGGGGGGGGGGGGGGGGGTGGGGGGGGAGGGTTTACGGCGGAGAGAATTACGGGGGTGGTTTTAATAAAGTCTGTGGAATGCCTGTCTTAGCCGCACGGAATGCGTGGAATGTGGTGGAGGAATTCCAATCGTCACCCTCACAAAGAGCTCCAGTTATGACGTCACATCATGCTGCCAGCTGAGCAGGGAAACGCTATACACGACAGGTTACAGTGACTGGTATTCATCTGTAGCCAGGGCAACCAACGTACATATTTGAACAAATTGTACTTATATTAAAAATTAACAAGTCCTGAAGATGACAGCCGACACGAAGCAGCACTTTACAGGCAGGATGTCAAGCGGCGGATACTCCTGCGCATGACGAAGAGTTAGGAAGGAAGAGAGAGAGAGAGAGAGATGAAGAGAAAGAAAAAGAGAAAGAGTAGGAGAAAGAGAAAGAGAAAGAGAAAGGGAAAGAGATGAGAAAGAGATGAGAAAGAGAAAGAGAAAGAGAAAGAGAAAGAGAAAGAGAAAGAGAATCAGAAAAGAAAAGGGAAACGGAAAGGGAAGAGAAAGAGAAAGAAACGGAGTGAGGAAGAGAAATAAAGAGAAAGGGAAAGAGAAAGAGAAAGAAAAAGAGGAAGAGAAATAGAAAGAGAAAGAGAGAGAGAGAGAGAGAAAGAGAAAGAAAGAGAAAGAGGAAGAGAAAGAGAAAGAGAAAGAGAAAGAGAATCAGAAAAGAAAAGGGAAACGGAAAGGAAAGAGAAAGAAAAAGAGGAAGAGAAAGAGAAAGAGAAGGAGAAAGAGAGAGAGAGAGAGAGAGAGAGAGAGAGAGAGAGAGAGAGAGAGAGAGAGAGAGAGAGAGAGAGAGAGAGAGAGCAAGAGAAAGAGAAAGAGAGAGAGAGCAAGAGAAAGAAAAAGAGAATCGGAAGACAAGAACAGAATAGAATACATCATTTCACTACCCTAATTGATGAGCGTAGCGAATTCTCCATCCCACTCTTATAGGGCTTTGTCTGTGTTTTTTTTTTTTTTTTTTTTTTTTTTTTGTAAGCACTCCACAGGTCGCACGGGTTGACTGATCAACATGAAACTTTTTTGTACACGCAAACTCATCCAACTTAGAACTGTATAGTTTTGGGGATGAATCGGTCGGACCGATTTTGAGAATCATCATCTCAAAGTTTCTAAAAACCCCATAAGATTTGGCTGGGCGGAAAATGTTGAAAAATAAAATCTCTCCAAATGGGATGAAATTTTCTCTAAATGTGTATACATGGATTTTACACAGTAATAAGATTTTTTAAGCAATTCTGCATGATCAGTCGTTTCGAAGAAAAAAAATAAAATGACTGATAATATTCATAAAATATATCATAATTGTGACAGAATCAAGTTGTCGAGATTCACTGCTTTCTAGATTCAAGAGTTGACCAACAATGAAGTATTTTTTATATGCGTCAAGGTGTGTAGAATACCAGAGTCAATGAAGTGGCAAGAGTAGAACTACTTTAATGACTTTAATAGCTTATTCAGATATCAAGGTGTGTAGAATACTAGAGTCGATAAAGTAGCAAGGGTAGAACTACTTCAAGGACTTTTATACCTTATTCAGATATCTCGCTCATCTTACAACGCATATTTTGCGTTTGACTATAGTATGTATTTTCATCGGCTGAACCGATAATCAAATTTCAAATATTTTGTCGCGTGAAGAAAATGTCTCTCAAAAAGGTATTCAGATAGCAAGTCCTACTTTTAGTTCCGCAGATCCAATAAAGCCAAGACCCGGCTTCAATGCTTGGAGTGAGAGATCGTGCTTGCTCTGCAACTGCATACGGCACTTGGCTTGTACAGCTACCGCTCCACTAGATCATCACGTGGAGCCAGAGAGGTCGAACTGACATTATAGCATTAATCAATATCAGATTTCTTTCTGTGGTAATTAAAAACAATCCTCGCTTTCAGTTGTGGCCAAAAATATCAGAAATTCGAAAGAAATATAATTTCTTTGATGTACGATTTTGCAAAAAGCTGTCAAGTCTTTATACAGAAACAGAACCACGTCTCCGTATCTTCACACTTGGTGTTTTAAGTATCGCCAAGAGGCCACCTCCCCCTCGCGCGTGTTGTTGACTGTACGCGGTGTGACGCGGCCTCGGTTGACGCGGTATATAAGCCGCAGCGTTTAGCGGCTTGCGGCATTTGGGGCTCAGCGATCGCGGCTTCATGTAGCCGTGGCAGTCAAGTCAACATGCCGGTCTCAGCAGTGGTGCTGCTGTTGATCGCTCTGGCGGCAGCGGGCGGAGTCGACGCGCAGGACAAGATATTTCATATACCACTCGACGCCACAGGTAGGTGCAATAATCAGCCAATGTCAAACAAGTGAAACAGATTTCATATGTTCCACTCAAATTGAGGCCAGTAGAATTTCACAATATTTAGTGAGAAAAAAGGGGTGCTGAAGAAGAAGAGCTAATACTGGCATAGAGATACCACTAAGAACTAGGGGTGTCGGTGGGTACCCGGCTACCCGAGTCGGGTACGGGTACACTACTACCCGACTCCAATATTCCTTTCCCCGGTACCCACCATTTTTTTACAACGCGAACTTTTTTTCTTCATTATCATAGACAGATATTTTTTTAACAAAGCGCGCTTGTGTGGGGGGTAGAACGATAGAATTTAGGTCTCCTCTACTCCTCTCTAGACCATATATATCATCTGTTATCATCAACTGACCTCATGATGAGAGACGAATAAACACTCCCTCCCCCCTCCCCTCCCCTCCAACACTCTGGCACTCGTAGCAACCACAGTTCTAACACTTCTGCATACCGCTTAAACACATGGCCCTTTGTTCACAAAGAAGGGGGACATGCCACATTCACTCAAGTTGACTCAACCAATGTGTTTGGGTAGATTATGTTGTGCTGAGAGGGTCAGTGATACGATATGAGCAGACTGTGTATAGTTGCAACATTAATAATGGTAATATAAAGATGGTAAATAAGACGATGAAAAACATTTAAATGAAAAGTAAATAAGCATAGTTAAGATTAAAAAAAAATTGATTACCCGGGTAATACCCGGGTAATGACGACGGGTACCCGAATTCAAAAATTGCTACCCGCCGACATCCCAATTAAGAAGTGAAGGTGGGCTAGACATGTAATAATGCCGCAGGAGCTACTCCTTCGAGGAATTTGTTAGATCACAGAGGAGCTGTGGTCAGGGTTGTTCGGGTCAGGTTATGATCGTCTTCTCGAGTAGGCACATTATCTTTCTAAGTAAACACGCCAAGCCAAGTTCACACTTGGTAGTATCTTTATTCCAGTATTTGCTCGTCAGGTGCCCTGAAGGAATCGGTTGAAGTGCCTATCGGTCCAACTTGAAGTTGATATCATTCTCAGTTGGGCCTGGCATCACCAAGTCCAGTTAGTCTTTAACAGAGAGTTGATGAGGACAAGGAACACGGGTAACCATGGTTATATCTACTTCTTACAGCCAGTTAGAGCTACGCCAACGTTGGCTATTCAAGAACTTGGTTGAACATAAGCGAAAAGTTCCATTCAGATCAAGAGGAGCCTCTTCGTTCGCTCATTTGTTTGTTTCTCTGTTTGTTCGACTGAGATTTGTTTGTTTGTTTTTGTATGCTTCACATGTCGGATTATTTGTTTGATCAATGTGAATTTCTGTGAATGCACACTCATCCTGATGGTAGTTGGAGAACTGTATTGTTTTCAGAAGGATCGGTTTCACCATTTCAGAAGAAATCAGTTATATCAGTCAAACATGAAATATGCGTTGTAAGATGAGCGAGATATCCCAATAAGGTATAAAAGTCGTTGAAGTAGTTCTACGCTTGCTACTTTATCGACTCTGGTATTTTACACACCTTGATATCTGGATTAGCTATAAAAGTCGTTAAAGTAGTTCTAATCTCCTTTTCTTTATTGACTCTGGTATTCTACACACCTTGATGCAAATAAAAAATACTTCATTGTTGGTCAACTCTTGAATCTAGAAAGCAGTGAATCTCGACAACTTAATTCTGTCACAATTGTTATGATATATTTTATGAATATTATCAGTCATTTTATTTTTTTTCTTCAAAACGACTGATCAGAATTGCTTACAAAATCGTAATAATGTGTAAAATCCATGTATACACATTGTGAGAGAATTTCATTCTATTTGAAGAGATTTTATTTTTCAACATTTTCCACCCAGCCAAATCTTATGGGGTTTTTAGAAACTTTGAGATGATGATTCTCAAAATTGGTCTGACCGAATCATCCCAAAAACTATACAGTTCTAAGTTGGATGAGTTCGCGTGTACAAAAAAAGTTTCATGTTGATCAGTCAGCCCTTGCGACCTGTGGAGTGCTTACAAAAAAAAAAAAAAAACACAGACAAAGCCCTATAAGAGTGGGATGGAGACTTCGCTACGCTCATCAATAATCAGTTGGATGAGCGTATAGTGAAGATTTCTATTCCGTGTACCGACAGAACTTAGAGTTAGTTCTCATGTTTTGTTGTTGTTTTAATTTTTGACGCGGCCTACAGGTCAGCAAAAAACCATCAACTCAAAATTCCTCACATATTGACGTCACAACGGATCAAGTTGGGATTTTTCCGAAGAAAAATTGATGGAGAAGTTTTTCTTGAAAGAATCGGAGAGCTCAGAAAATCCCTGAATGATCCGGATGGAAAATACCTGGAATATAAAGTATTTTCAGAAGATTCAAAATTCTCACTGAATATGTAAAACACCAGCATGCATATTTTCCGTGATTTTCACAATAATCGGGTGAAAGTAACTAAAGGAACGCAATAGAAGTATATACATTCAATTGAAGATTGGGACCAATTAGTTCTGCAGAATGTATAATGCGACAGATTACAGCACTATTATTATCACCCAATTACAGGTGAGGTTAATGAACGTTTTGAAGTGTGGATTGAGATGATGGAATATTTCCACATCAGATTCACGTACAATGGGGTGGTAAGATCGCCCTTGTGGTGCCCCGTCCGAACGATCCTACCTTTCATCCATAGCCTTAATTGAGGCACAGTGGTTTTGTATCGAGTTTCGATGTTATTGAACAAAAAAAAGATTTCCGTACTTCGAATGTATTTTACCTCGAAAACCTCAATTACAGAAACCCACTGTTTACTGAGTGTGGGTTGTTTCAGGCACTGCTAGCATGGCGTGGACCGTCAACTACCCGGCAGGGAGTCTGAGATTCTCAGACCAGCTGTCTGTTGTTTTCAGGCGCTGCTAGCATGGCGTGGACCGTCAACTACCCGGCAGAGTCTGAGATTCTCAGACCGACTGTCTGTTGTTTTCAGGCACTGCTAGCATGGCGTGGACCGTCAACTACCCGGCAGAGTCTGAGATTCTCAGACCGACTGTCTGTTGTTTTCAGGCACTGCTAGCATGGCGTGGACCGTCAACTACCCGGCAGGGAGTCTGAGATTCTCAGACCGACTGTCTGTTGTTTCAGGCACTGCTAGCATGGCGTGGACCGTCAACTACCCGGCAGAGAGTCTGAGATTCTCAGACCGGCTGTCTGTTATTTTTAGGCACTGCTAGCATGGCGTGGACCGTCAACTAAACGGCAGAGAGTCTGAGATTCTCAGACCGGCTGTCTGTTGTTTTCAGGCACTGCTAGCATGGCGTGGTCCGTTAACTACCCGGCAGAGAGTCTGAAATTCTCAGACCGGCTGTCTGTTATTTTCAGGCACTGCTAGCATGGCGTGGACCGTCAACTACCCGGCAGGGAGTCTGAGATTCTCAGACCGACTGTCTGTTGTTTTCAGGCACTGCTAGCATGGCGTGGACCGTCAACTAAACGGCAGAGAGTCTGAGATTCTCAGACCGGCTGTCTGTTGTTTTCAGGCACTGCTAGCATGGCGTGGTCCGTTAACTACCCGGCAGAGAGTCTGAAATTCTCAGACCGGCTGTCTGTTATTTTCAGGCACTGCTAGCATGGCGTGGACCGTCAACTACCCGGAAGAGAGTCTGAGATTCTCAGACCAGCTGTCTGTTGTTTTCAGGCACTGCTAGCATGGCGTGGACCGTCAACTACCCGGAAGAGAGTCTGAAATTCTCAGACCGGCTGTCTGTTATTTTCAGGCACTGCTAGCATGGCGTGGACCGTCAACTACCCGGAAGAGAGTCTGAGATTCTCAGACCAGCTGTCTGTTGTTTTCAGGCACTGCTAGCATGGCGTGGACCGTCAACTACCCGGCAGAGAGTCTGAGATTCGAGGTGCACGCCCAGCTGGGGGACAGAGAGTGGTTCGCCATGGGATTTTCAGACTACGGTCAGCTGTTCCCGGCCGACTACTGCGTCCTCTGGACGGACTGGAGGGGAAACACGCATCTAGAAGTGAGTCGATCCACTGGCCTAAACCAAACTGTCCTGGAACCAAACTGTCCTGAAACCAAACTGTCCTAAAGACCACTGTCCTGAAGACCACTGTTCTGAAAACCACTGTCCTGAAAACCACTGTCCTGAAGACCATCTGGACATGGTTAAGACACGATGTAGTGGTACCAACCTGATTTATCATAATCTAAGGGAAGTTTACCGAATCGCGTTTTCAAAGTTGAATACTTCCGGGGTAAGAATCTCATTCCAGGGTCCCGATTGCCTGTAGCGCCACTATCGCTTTTATATCGGAGTATAAAAAACAAAACAATGCTCAACAATGCTTTTCAAGACTCAGTAGGATTATTATATAAGCAGGTACATTGATTCTGCACGAAAATGATAGATTTTGTGTGATCACGAATGCCACCGGTACCGTAGCCACTCATATCTATAGGCCTATCTAGTTCACGGGGGAATCCGCTGAATCGTGACGAGCAATCGGGACCTTTGGCTCTGAACTGACCACAAGAAACCACAAATACAACTATTGGGTCGCGGGCCACCTGCCGGATTTGTTCGGGAGGGTTCGGCTCCTTGGCCCGAGCCCGAGTGTTAGTTCGTTTGCGCATTTTTAGGTAAGAAATAGAGAAGTTATCTTGGTAAAATCTGTGGAAATCAGCAACAGTTTCAGGTGTATTCACAACATATTGCAGAGCATCTTCTTCTTCTTACTTTGTATGGCCTTGAGTACTAGCTGTTATTGGCCAGTTGATGCGACAGAACATGGATTCGAGGAGACAAGGAACGCTATGGCCACCTGGTGGCACTTCTGATAACCCTTCAAGCGGGATAGAAATGCTCATGCACGTTTAACGCATAGCTAGAACCTTATTCTCGAGATTATGAAATTATGAGATGAGATTATTCAGGTGGAATTCTGGTAACCTCACTGAAAATGGCTGATTGGTATTCTCGAATCACTAATTTCATATTTCATGGCATTCCACATTTCACTTGGAAATCTCACCACCCATTTGGTTAGTGAAATCAAAGACCTTAGTATCTAACTAACGAAGTTAGATACTAAGGTCTTTGGTGAAATGTCAAAGTGTGCATAGCACTCGAGATGACTATGTATCACTGCCACTAGGATAATTAACTAGTAAAAGCAGTATACATCCTATTTGTTTACATTTTCACGGGCCGCTATTGGCTATAATTTGCTAGCCTCCTAAAGGGTATCAATTGTGATGACCCCACTCTCCGACAACCCTGTGTTGACCACTACCCTTTCCTACACAGCATGCCTAACGGGTCCTACCCCATTCTTGTTATTTTCTTCTTGTCACGGACTCTTGCACGAAAGACTCACGCTGGCTCAAATCCCGCCTCCTTTTCTCACGCCTTCTATCTCACTGCCTCCCTCTATACACCTCATCCCGAATCGCATCCACATATTGGGCACACTTTTATCGGGAATTTCTCATGTCCATTTCCCGTGTGCTCGAACACTGCACTCTCTCTCGCGGATATCTTACAACAGCCTCCACAGGAACACCGTGGAGGCTGTAACGATAGACTGAGGCGTGTGGCCGAGTGGTTAATACACTGGACCGTCATTCAGGAGACCGGGGCTCGATTCCCGCCATGGTCGACCATCCTGACAGCCGTTCTCGTGGTTTTCCTCTGTCGTTCAGGTCAATACTGGGATGGTTCCTTGACAACAGGCCACGACCGACTCCTTTCCAATATTCAAAAACGCCTGATAGAATAACTTTTCATCTCATCATCCCATCATCTCATTCATCATCCACCGACGCCAATAGATCGTAGTCATTGGTAGAGTGCGTCGTTAAACCTAATATGCCACATACATAATATTAAAACAACATAATATATATATATATATATATATATATATATATATATATATATATATATATATATATATATGTATATATATATATATATATATATATATATATATATATATATATATATATATATATATATATATATATATATATATATATATATATATATATATATATATATATATATATGTGTGTGTGTGTGTGGTGTGTGTGTGTGTGCACATGCTCTGGTAGGGATTGTGTTGTAGATCTGACCACAGCTTGTGCTCTTGCTCCTGCAGGACGCGTGGGCGGGGGAGGGCGGAGAGCTACAGGTGGACAGCCAGCAGGACTGCAAAGGGTTCAGGTTCGAGCGCCGCGCAAACCTCACCAAGTTCACCTTCACCAGGAGCTTCGACACCTGTGACGACACGGACTATCTCATCGAGGTAAGCTGGCTACTATATCTCTCTCTTCCTCTCCCTCTCTCTCTCTTTCTCTCTCTCTCGCTCTCTCTCTCTCTCTCTCTCTCTCCCCTCTCTCTCTCTCTCTCTCTCTCTCTCTCTCTCTCTCTCTCTCTCTCTCTCCCTCTCTCTCTCTCTCTCTCTCTCTATCTATCTATTTCTTGTTTTGTCGATAAATCCCAGACCCGAAGAGTTTTGGGGGTAAAACAATTCAACTTTCTCACGGATCAATTTTCGACAGTTTGAATTGCTTGAATGATAGCAAAGTGAAACATTAATAGCTAATGAGATCCGAGCGGAGCTCATGATTGGTTGTTCGCATCGCGCGTCAGAATCAGGAGTCAGTTGCGGGTAGACAAGTGTGACGTCACTCACGCGGACGTCAGTGTGAAGTGAGTGTAGATTGAAATGATCAATGATATCAGGAGAGCTACACGAAGCCCGGCCTACCATGTCTAGTTGTGTATAAGAAAATTAGGATCAGTCCCAGAAAATCATTAGTCGTGAGATCAGCGGTGAAAATAATCCAAGAACGTATACATAGCAAAGCTGGTGACACGAAGTCTTGTGAATTTTTTTTTCTTGTAACATCGAAACTTGATACAAAATCATTGTCCCCCAATTAAGGCTATGGATGAAAGGTAGGATCGTTAGGAAGGGGCACCATAAGGGCGATCTTACCACCCCATTTTGATTATTTAAAACTAATGAACTTCAACACCAGGACTGCGCTGTCTGTGACCATAATTTTTCGCCGTAGATAAAAGTCTTTCAGTATGAACACACGAATGTTGATATCTTCCACTTTGAACCAAGTCTCTTGGGCAATGATCACTTCTTCCCATTGACAAACACCAGATGTAAAGTTTATCATTATACACAATTGACAAATTAAATTAGTGATAGGCCTATAATGTTATAATTAGGCCTATCACTCCACTAATTAATGGTCGTGGCAAATTAGCACTTCATTCTAGCATTTGCTCCGAAGACTGTGGGAAACCACGAAAAACCAAATCAGGATAGATAAAAAAAAAAATTTGTTGGTCTTGGGCTTTTTCTTCTAACTTCTTCTCTTCTTTTCTTCTTTTCTTGTAGTGTTTAATATATTTGTTTTTTCTTAATTTTTTTCTGTGAGAAAAAAAAAATTCAACTAATTCATAACCAACTAAAATTCGAGTAGGCCTATGCAGAAAGTATTTTGTGAAAAACTAAATATTTGGGGCCGTTTCAACGACTTTATACATCAAACTTTCAGAAAAAAAAACGTATTTGAAAATGATGTTATAAGTGTTTTCATCTCCGAAGAATATTCCGTTCTCCCGTCTTGTGAGTGCCCCGGGGCCAGAAGCGTTATCGACCGAGCGAGCCGGCGGAGTCGGCGGAGACCGTTGAGACAGCCGCCGACAGATCGCGTGCAGGCCGCCTGCGGGCACAGCCGGATCAGAAGAGCTGAAAGGAAAATCACGTTAATAGGAGAATAAACTGCGTCAAAGATAACAACCTTGTTTTCAATTCTCCGATCAGTCTCATATTCCTCCAGTTGTTGTTCGTGAAATGTGTTATGATACACTTTTAAGAGCCCGCATCTTAGCCGAGAATGTTTCTCTTCGAAATGCTATACCCACGTTTGAACTTTGAAGTGCGATGAAAAGTTTGGTTGTGGGTTGAAAAGTGAAAAGGGAATAATAATATAATAGTTCCATTAACCACCGTTAGATGGAGGAGGTTTTCATTTCAGAATTTGGACAAAATCTAGTTACATTACACATTTTGGCCAAGGAAATTGAAAAAACTGTGGAATTACTGGCAAATCAGGATTTCATATATTCATAAGCAAAGTTTAATTTAAGGATGTGCGTTTGTAAAGTATTCCTACTATTATTCGGTAACCGGGAATTAAACAATGAAAATCATCAAATTAGGCACATTTTGATCCAATTATTGCTCCAAAATGAAAGAATTATTCAATTCTCGATTAAGCATATCCAATTGTGAAGGTATCATCTATTCATTGCAGTTTACCGCAAGTCCGTAGTGTTTGTAGTTCTTGAGAGATATTTGGCGGAAGTGCACTCTATAAATCTGTCTAAGATGCGGAGGCTATTAAGGCGAACCTGGCAGCCAGAGGGCGAAGTTCCCACCACCGATATGAATGTTCATGGAACATGAACAGTGCAGGCTACGAAATCAACCAATCACATCACAGGATAATAACAACAAATGGTGAAATGCTGACATGATGGGAAATTATAGAAAACAATATCAGCTACCGCTAGAAATAAAAAAATCTAAAAATTCAATTTTATTTTAAAAGTCCTTGAAAATCTGGCTAGAAGAGTGTTAATTATTGATCGCGCGTAAAATGACGTAAAATAAAATGAAAGGGTTATATATCTACTTTATTATTACTATAAACATGTCCATATGCAATATGATATTATATTAGTTTGTAACTTTTTCGTATTTGTTTGTTTGTATACCTATACTTATGGCTTAATTAATAACTCTGAGAGTCGGATTTACACTAATTATATATATTTTTTCAAGCAAGACAGCCCGCGCACAAGATTTAACTCATGCGGGCTTTGCACTTACAGAGTATCATTCCTAAATTTCTAAATTTTATATCAAAACTTTTTATCAAATTATTTATCACTATTGCTTTAATATGTTTATAATTGTTAACTTTTGATTTTATTATTTTATTATTTGTTCATTTGTACCTTTCTGTCTACTACCTGCAGTATGCAATTATTGTAGTACTTGATATGTAAGCGTTGAGTGTGAATAAAACTAGGCAAACGCGTTATGTGTTTCCGCGTTGATGGTTGAGCTGGAACATATCAACTTATCTTTGGATTGGTTATTATATATATATACACCTTGAGATCCAAACCATTACATCACTGCCATCTTGTTTTCCATTGATAATTGGATGAGCGAAGCGAAGACTCAATTACACTATACCGAAAAAAAAGTGCCTGTTTTTTTTTTGTTTTGTTTTTTTGTTCGCGCTCCACAGGTCAGACGAAAATTCAAAATCAGTTGAAACTTAGCACACACATGAATCCCTATCTGACTTGATGACTTGAGTTTTCAAAAATCTCATTAGAATAACCCAGAGGAAAACATTCGTGAAAAATATTTCATCTGAGAGGATTCAAATTCTCATGGAATTTCAATCTAATGATGATACACATTATTCCAAACTTTCACTCAAATCGGATCAGCCGTTTCGATGTAAAAAAATATTTAATAATATTTGTGTTAATTATTAAAAGCTATTAAGATAGCTATTAAATCAAAGCAACAAGTGTCACCACTTGATTGTAAACGATTAAAACAAAGCCTTCTTTATTTTCACATAAATTATTGATGAAAAATGAGATGGCAGTGATGTAATGGTTTGGATCTCAAGGTGTGTATATATATATATATATATATATATATATATATATATATATATATATATATATATATATATATATATATATATATATATATATATATATAATAACCAATCCGACGATAAGTTGATATGTTCCAGCTCATCCATCAATGCGGAAACACATAACGCGGTCGCCTGGTTGATATGATAATAAAGAAGGCCTTGTTTTAATCGTTTACAATCAAGTGGTGACACTTTTTGCTTTGATTTAATAGGTTTCTTAATAGCTTTGAATAATTAACACAAATAACATTATATATTTTTTACATCGAAACGGCTGATCCGATTTGAGTGAAAGTTCGGAATAATGTGTATCATTATCAGATTGAAATTCCATGAGAATTTGAATCCTCTCAGATGAAATATTTTTCACGAATGTTTTCCTCGGGGTTATTCTAATGGGATTTTTGAAAACTTTGGAATGAGTTTTCTCAGAAGTGGTTGAACCGATCGCGCCTCAAAACAATACAGCATCAAGTCAGATAGGGGTTCATGTGTGTGCCAAGTTTCATCATGATTTGAATTTCTGTTTGACCTGTAGAGCGCGAAAAAAAAAAAAAAAACACATTCGATTTTTCAAGTACAGTGAAATTGAGTCTTCGCTACGCTCATCCAATAAAAAATGAAAATAAAAAATCCTAATGGCAACGTGGAAGAGGCAACTGTAGGCTGATCGAACAGAAGTCTGTGTTCTTGCCGTGGATTTCCACCTCACAGCGCACCGTTACATGGGCCCAACATGCATTGAGGGTTGTGTTAATTTGCCTGACTTGACTCATTCGAAGACACGTTACATTTCCTGAGTACTTTCCTGAGAAACAAAGATCGCTGCTCTGTCTTGGGCTGTTTTATTGAAACGGCTGACAGACTGACAAACTTGATGACAGCTGTTATTAGCTGAGCCGACGTGAACGCAATTGGATGAGCGAAGCGAAGACTCAATTTCACTTTACCGAAGCCTGTTTTTTTTTTTTTTTTTGTTCGCGCTCCACAGGTCAGACGAAAATTCAAAATCAGTTGAATCTTGGCACACACATGAACCCCTATCTGACTTGATGCTGTATAGTTTTGAGGTGCGATCGGTTGAACCACTTCTGAGAAAACTCATTCCAAAGTTTTCAAAAATCCCTTTAGAATAACCCTGAGGAAAACATTCGTGAAAAATATTTCCTCCGAGAAGATTAAAATTCTCAGGAAATTTCAATCTGATGATGATACACATTATTCCGAACTTTAATTCAAATCGGATCGGCCGTTTCGATGTAAAAAAATATATAATGTTATTTGTGTTAATTATTCAAAGCTATTAAGATACCTATTAAATCAAAGCAACAAGTGTCACCACTTGATTGTAAACGATTGAAACAAAGCCTTCTTTATTATCATATAAATTATTGGATGAGCGAAGCGAAGACTCAATTTCACTATACCGAAAAAAAAGTGTTTTTTTTTTTTTTTTTTTTTTGTTCTTTTGTTCGCGCTCCACAGGTCAGACGAAAATTCGAAATATAAGATGGCAGTGATGTAATGGTTTGGATCTCAAGGTGTATATATATATATATATATATATATATATATTCATAATAACCAATTCAAAGATAAGTTGATATGTTCCAGCTCATCCATCAACGCGGAAACACATAACGCGTTTGCCTAGCTAATGGAAAATAAGATGGCAGTGATGTAATGGTTTGGATCTCAAGGTGTATATATATATATATATATATATATATATATATATATATATATATATATATATATATATATATATATATATATATATATATATATATATAATAACCAATCCAAATATAAGTTGATATGTTTCAGCTCATCCATCAACGCGGAAACACATAACGCGTTTGCCTAGTGTTAGTTTCTTTTATCACTACTCAGGCCCTATCTACACACGGTCGATAGTTCTTAAGATGAAGCCAGTGAATGGGTACATATTTCTAACATGGGAGGGATAGGAAGTGAGAACAGGCAAACCAACGCAACCCTCAATGCATCTTGATGCGAGCCAACGCAACCCTCAATGCATCTTGATGCCAACCAACGCAACCCCCAATGCATCTTGATGCCAACCAACGCAACCCCCAATGCATCTTGAGGCAAACCAACGCAACCCTCAATGCATGTAGATCGTATACAAGTCCCTTGTTTGTTCTCGATGATATAAATGTGTGATTCACAAACAATGTATTGGGTTACCCACAGACTCTAAGTCGGAACCGAATCATTGTTGTCGATTCAACACCCCTGCAGAAATGTGACACCGCCAGCCACAACACCCCAACGAATTGAGAGCTGAACATTTATTTTCCTCTTTGAAATGAGCCACTTTTGCTGAATACATCTTGGAATTCTCGTTGAGCCCTGGAAAATCTTCCTATTCGCTCAGTTGACAGTTCATAGCGGTAGTTTCCGAGAGGATTTCTCTGCCCCAGATTGTTTTTAATAGGCGATGCAACAAACTCCATGCTGGTGACCGGGAATGCAGTATTCTGTGGTTTCTGTTGTTTGCGAGCGTCAGGAGCTGCCCAACATCCGTCTTCCTTGCAGAACTCAGACCAATGAGCTGTGACCAATAGGATGGAACAAACTGGAGATGTGGAGTAGAGAGCTGTCAATCTTGAGAGGACAGAGAGAGTTGGGAGGAAGTGGTGAGAAGAGGAGGAGGAGAAGGAGGAGGAAGATAAGGAGGGAGAGGAGGAGGAGGAGAAGAAGGAGGAGTAGGAGGAGGGAGAGGAGGAGAAGGAGGAGGGGAATGAGGAGGAGGAGGAGGAGAAGGAAGAGGAGAAGGAGGGGGAGGAGGAGAAGGAGGAGGAGGAAGAGGAGAAGGAGGGAGAGGAGTAGAAGGAGGAGGAGGAAGAGGAGAAAGAGGAAGAGGAGGAAGAGGAGGGGGGAGAGGAGGAGAAGGAGGAGGGAAATGAGGAGGAGGAGGAGGAGAAGGAAGAGGAGAAGGAGGGGAAGGAGGAGAAGGAGGAGGAGGAAGAGGAGAAGGAGGGAGAGGAGTAGGAGAAGGAGGAGGAAGAGGAGAAGGAGGAAGAGGAGGAAGAGGAGGAGGGAGAAGAGGAGAAGGAGGAGGAGGAAGAGAAGAAGGAGGAAGAGGGGGAGAAGGAGGAGGAAGAGGGGGAGAAGGAGGAGGAAGAAGAGAAGAAGGAGGAAGAGGAGGAAGAGGAGAAGGAGGGAGAGGAGGAGAAGAAGGAGGAGAAGGAGGGAGAGGAGGAGAAGGAGGAGGGGAATGAAGAGGAGGAGGAGGAGAAGGAAGAGGAGAAGGAGGGGGAGGAGGAGAAGGAGGGAGAGGAGTAGAAGGAGGAGGAGGAAGAGGAGAAGGAGGAAGAGGAGGAAGAGGAGAAGGAGGAGAGGAGGAGAAGAAGGAGGAGAAGGAGGGAGAGGAGAAGAGGGAAGAGGAGAAGGAGGGAGAGGGGAATGAGGAGGAGGAGAAGAAGGAAGAGGAGAAGGAGGGAGAGGAGGAGAAGGAGGAGAAGGAAGAGGAGAAGGAGGGAGAGGAGGAGAAGGAGGAGGAGGAAGAAAAGAAGGAGGGAGAGGACGAGAAGGAGGAGGAGGAAGAGGAGAAGAAGAAGGAGAAGGAAGAGGAGAAGGAGGGAGAGGAGGAGACGGAGGAAGAGGAGTTGAAGGAGGAAGAGGACGTGGGTCTGGAAATCAAGGTGACATATTGTGTTGCCCGAGTTTGAGTTGACTCACGCAGCTGTTGTAATGGCATGTTGTATTACTGTGTGTGTCTCAGGAGGGGACGACGCACGTGGTGTGGCTGAGGGGGCGGGGCCCTCTCTTCCGATTGGCCGGCCTGAACGTGAGCTCGGCGACCAACCAGGGCATGCAGCGGTCTCAGCTGCTCAAGAACCTTGACCCCGTCCCCCCGAGGTCACCGGACACGTGGCAGCACGACATCCTCACGCACCACCTCAAGGTGGCGGCCGTCGAGACCACGTACTGGTGCCAGATGCACCAGCTTCCTGCCACGCTCAGTGTCAAGCACCACGTGGTACAGGTAGGTGGCAGCAGTCGAGACCACGTGGTACAGGTGGGTGGCAGCAGTCGAGACCACGTACTGGTGCCAGATGCACCAGCTCCCTGCCACGCTCAGTGTCAAGCACCACGTGGTACAGGTAGGTGGCAGCAGTCGAGACCACGTGGTACAGGTGGGTGGCAGCAGTCGAGACCACGTACTGGTGCCAGATGCACCAGCTCCCTGCCACGCTCAGTGTCAAGCACCACGTGGTACAGGTAGGTGGCAGCAGTCGAGACCACGTGGTACAGGTGGGTGGCAGCAGTCGAGACCACGTACTGGTGCCAGATGCACCAGCTCCCTGCCACGCTCAGTGTCAAGCACCACGTGGTACAGGTAGGTGGCAGCAGTCGAGACCACGTGGTACAGGTGGGTGGCAGCAGTCGAGACGACGTACTGGTGCCAGATGCATCAGCTTTCTGCCACGCTCAGTGGCAAGCACCACGTGGTACAGGTAGGTGGCAGCAGTCAAGCACCACGTGGTACAGGTGGGTGGCAGCAGTCGAGACCACGTGGTACAGGTGGGTGGCAGCAGTCGAGACCACGTGGTACAGGGTGGCATCAGTCAAGCACCACGTGGTACAGGTGGGTGGCAGCAGTCGAGACCACGTGGTACAGGTGGGTGGCAGCAGTCGAGACCACGTGGTACAGGGTGGCATCAGTCGAGACCACGTGGTACAGGTAGGTGGCAGCAGTCGAGACCACGTGGTACAGGTGGGTGGCAGCAGTCGAGACTACGTGGTACAGGTGGGTGGCAGCAGTCGAGACCACGTGGTACAGGGTGGCATCAGTCGAGACCACGTGGTACAGGTAGGTGGCAGCAGTCGAGACCACGTGGTACAGGTGGGTGGCAGCAGTCAAGACTGTTTCAGCTGAGTCCGCCTTCCAACACTATGGATACCGCCCGCAGTGCATTGCTGTAACTGTGCTTGCAGCAGTACAGGCGTGCGGGACCGGAACCAGGTGAGAGTTGATATCTCGTCGCCATGCCAATACCACTCACATCACTACATGATAGCACGACCACGATGTAGTCATAGGCCTACCAATCTATCTTATCGTAATATGAGGAAGGTGCTACAACTCACATACTGATAACATGGACGCTATTTGTGGTTTTTCGCGGATAGTTCAGAGCCTAAGTCCCGATTGCCTGTCACGATCTAGCGGATTCCCTTACGAACTTGATGTAGATAAGAGTGGCTACGCACTGGTGGCATTGTTGCACTTGGAAAATCCACAATTCTCGTGAAACAAGAAAATGCACAACTGCTAACATCTTGATTCTACTGGGCCGTGTATAACATTGTTGAGCATTGTTGTCTCAAATAGTGCGATATGAAAGCGATAGTTGCGTGACAGGCAATCGGGACGCTGGACTCAAATTCTGACCCCGGACATATTTTATACTCGAGACACGAGTCGAGTCACCTTCTATGGTGGTGAAATAGGTTGGTATCACCACTCTATGGTATCACCACCCAATCGTGGCCTGGCATTGTTATGACGTATCAGCTCACTGATAAGGTTCCCACTCTGTAACAGTGCTGTCAGGTCGCAATCTCTGTTGTGTGACTCCCAGGAGCCTCATTCTGTAACAACTTTCTGTCGCGGTCGAATCCATTGCGACTGGAAACCGGGCTGTTTCGATCTGTCGGCATTCTATAACACTCATCTTCCCATTTCGACCCGGAACCATTTCGAATGGGGTTGAAACGGTCACTGCAGGGTTTGGCGCCAGCAACGGAATATTCATAGAAGTTATTCAAGTTCTTTTTTGACGAGACCCCACTTGTTATGTCTAGGGATAACAAGGAATATATATTAACAATAATACGCACATATACACTTCTTAGTAATAACATATATTCTCAGATTTACACACAGTTCACATTTCGAAGTGTAAAATCACAAATACTATTTGTACAGGTTGCTTGTACCAAGATGCTACCCTTAGCTCTCGCGCACACACAATGTCCATGCTCTTGGCGCGCACACTTCACTCTGAAAAACTAATTGTAAAAAGCTCTAACAATAGGCTAGCTAGCCTGCTGCCTGATAGCCTGAATAATCTACCTTCTTTACCACAAATACTATTTGTATTAACACAGGTTGCTTGTACCAAGGTGCTACCCTTAGCTCTCGCGCACACACAATGTCCATGCTCTTGGCGCGCACACTTCACTCTGAAAAACTAACTGTTAAAAGCTCTAACAATAGGCTAGCTAGCCTGCCGCCTGGAGGCCTGAATAATCTACCTTCTTTACCACAAATACTATTTGTATTAACACAGGTTGCTTGTACCAAGATGCTACCCTTGGCTCTTGCGCACACACAATGTCCATGCTCTTGGCGCGCACACTTCACTCTGAAAAACTAACTGTTAAAAGCTCTAACAATAGGCTAGCTAGCCTGCTGCCTGATGGCCTGAATAATCTACCTTCTTTACCACAAATACTATTTGTATTAACACAGGTTGCTTGTACCAAGATGCTACCCTTGGCTCTTGCGCACACACAATGTCCATGCTCTTGGCGCGCACACTTCACTCTGAAAAACTAACTGTTAAAAGCTCTAACAATAGGCTAGCTAGCCTGCTGCCTGATGGCCTGAATAATCTACCTTCTTTACCACAAATACTATTTGTATTAACACAGGTTGCTTGTACCAAGGTGCTACCCTTAGCTCTCGCGCACACACAATGTCCATGCTCTTGGTGCGCTCACTTCACTCTGAAAAACTAACTGTTAAAAGCTCTAACAATAGGCTAGCTAGCCTGCTGCCTGATGGCCTGAATAATCTACCTTCTTTACCACAAATACTATTTGTATTAACACAGGTTGCTTGTACCAAGATGCTACCCTTGGCTCTTGCGCACACACAATGTCCATGCTCTTGGCGCGCACACTTCACTCTGAAAAACTAACTGTTAAAAGCTCTAACAATAGGCTAGCTAGCCTGCCGCCTGGAGGCCTGAATAATCTACCTTCTTTACCACAAATACTATTTGTATTAACACAGGTTGCTTGTACCAAGATGCTACCCTTGGCTCTTGCGCACACACAATGTCCATGCTCTTGGCGCGCACACTTCACTCTGAAAAACTAACTGTTAAAAGCTCTAACAATAGGCTAGCTAGCCTGCTGCCTGATGGCCTGAATAATCTACCTTCTTTACCACAAATACTATTTGTATTAATACAGGTTGCTTGTACCAAGATGCTACCCTTGGCTCTTGCGCACACACAATGTCCATGCTCTTGGCGCGCACACTTCACTCTGAAAAACTAACTGTTAAAAGCTCTAACAATAGGCTAGCTAGCCTGCTGCCTAATGGCCTGAATAATCTACCTTCTTTACCACAAATACTATTTGTATTAACACAGGTTGCTTGTACCAAGATGCTACCCTTGGCTCTCGCGCACACACAATGTCCATGCTCTTGGCGCGCACACTTCACTCTGAAAAACTAACTGTTAAAAGCTCTAACAATAGGCTAGCTAGCCTGCCGCCTGGAGGCCTGAATAATCTACCTTCTTTACCACAAATACTATTTGTATTAACACAGGTTGCTTGTACTAAGATGCTACCCTTGGCTCTCGCGCACACACAATGTCCATGCTCTTGGCGCGCACACTTCACTCTGAAAAACTAACTGTTAAAAGCTCTAACAATAGGCCAGCTAGCCTGCCGCCTGGAGGCCTGAATAATCTACCTTCTTTACCACAAATACTATTTGTATTAACACAGGTTGCTTGTACCAAGATGCTACCCTTGGCTCTCGCGCACACACAATGTCCATGCTCTAGCTAGCCTGCTGCCTGATAGCCTGAATAATCTACCTTCTTTACCACAAATACTATTTGTATTAACACAGGTTGCTTGTACCAAGGTGCTACCCTTAGCTCTTGCGCACACACAATGTCCATGCTCTTGGCGCGCACACTTCACTCTGAAAAACTAACTGTTAAAAGCTCTAACAATAGGCTAGCTAGCCTGCCGCCTGGAGGCCTGAATAATCTACCTTCTTTACCACAAATACTATTTGTATTAACACAGGTTGCTTGTACCAAGATGCTACCCTTGGCTCTCGCGCACACACAATGTCCATGCTCTTGGCGCGCACACTTCACTCTGAAAAACTAACTGTTAAAAGCTCTAACAATATGCTAGCTAGCCTGCCGCCTGGAGGCCTGAATAATCTACCTTCTTTACCACAAATACTATTTGTATTAACACAGGTTGCTTGTACTAAGATGCTACCCTTGGCTCTTGCGCACACACAATGTCCATGCTCCTGGTGCGCTCACTTCACTCTGAAAAACTAACTGTTAAAAGCTCTAACAATAGGCTAGCTAGCCTGCTGCCTGATGGTCTGAATAATCTACCTTCTTTACCACAAATACTATTTGTATTAACACAGGTTGCTTGTACCAAGATGCTACCCTCGGCTCTCGCGCACACACAATGTCCATGCTCTTGGCGCGCACACTTCACTCTGAAAAACTAACTGTTAAAAGCTCTAACAATAGGCTAGCTAGCCTGCCGCCTGGAGGCCTGAATAATCTACCTTCTTTACCACAAATACTATTTGTATTAACACAGGTTGCTTGTACCAAGATGCTACCCTTGGCTCTTGCGCACACACAATGTCCATGCTCTTGGCGCGCACACTTCACTCTGAAAAACTAACTGTTAAAAGCTCTAACAATAGGCTAGCTAGCCTGCCGCCTGGAGGCCTGAATAATCTACCTTCTTTACCACAAATACTATTTGTATTAACACAGGTTGCTTGTACCAAGATGCTACCCTCGGCTCTCGCGCACACACAATGTCCATGCTCTTGGCGCGCACACTTCACTCTGAAAAACTAACTGTTAAAAGCTCTAACAATAGGCTAGCTAGCCTGCCGCCTGGAGGCCTGAATAATCTACCTTCTTTACCACAAATACTATTTGTATTAACACAGGTTGCTTGTACCAAGATGCTACCCTTGGCTCTCGCGCACACACAATGTCCATGCTCTTGGCGCGCACACTTCACTCTGAAAAACTAACTGTTAAAAGCTCTAACAATAGGCTAGCTAGCCTGCTGCCTGATGGCCTGAATAATCTACCTTCTTTACCACAAATACTATTTGTATTAACACAGGTTGCTTGTACCAAGGTGCTACCCTTAGCTCTCGCGCACACACAATGTCCATGCTCTTGGCGCGCACACTTCACTCTGAAAAACTAACTGTTAAAAGCTCTAACAATAGGCTAGCTAGCCTGCTGCCTGATGGCCTGAATAATCTACCTTCTTTACCACAAATACTATTTGTATTAACACAGGTTGCTTGTACCAAGATGCTACCCTTGGCTCTTGCGCACACACAATGTCCATGCTCTTGGCGCGCACACTTCACTCTGAAAAACTAACTGTTAAAAGCTCTAACAATAGGCTAGCTAGCCTGCTGCCTGATGGCCTGAATAATCTACCTTCTTTACCACAAATACTATTTGTATTAACACAGGTTGCTTGTACCAAGATGCTACCCTCGGCTCTCGCGCACACACAATGTCCATGCTCTTGGCGCGCACACTTCACTCTGAAAAACTAACTGTTAAAAGCTCTAACAATAGGCTAGCTAGCCTGCTGCCTGATGGCCTGAATAATCTACCTTCTTTACCACAAATACTATTTTGTATTAACACAGGTTGCTTGTACCAAGATGCTACCCTCGGCTCTCGCGCACACACAATGTCCATGCTCTTGGCGCGCACACTTCACTCTGAAAAACTAACTGTAAAAAGCTCCAACAATAGGCTAGCTAGCCTGCCGCCTGGAGGCCTGAATAATCTACCTTCTTTACCACAAATATTGACTCTAAATGGAATAATGTAATGGAAGTGAGAAGCACTTAACATAATAATATTGATAACATAATAACTATATCTACTGCTAATAGGCCTACATGTTATGTTAGGTGAGGCCTAACACGCTTGAATGAGGTATGTTCTTGTGAGTGTTGAGTGTACTAACGGTATCGAAAGTGAGTACATTTTGGTGATAGTTGATTGAAAACAATATACTCACATGTTAGTTGCTCTTATATATTTTGCAAGATGGGTGACAAATACTTTTGTGTCATACTATTTTTCTGACGATTGACTCTTGTTCTCTATGTTTTTATCACAGTCTTCTTTGTTCAGATCTTTCTTCTCTCATAAAAGACTGATCTGGATGAAGAAGGCTGTGGTTTTTTCATTGTTTTCAACTGGGATGTGCAATAGCATCAACCACAATTACCAACTTGGTGACGTCAAAAATCAGAGTCACATTGAATTTTAAGATTCTTCAATGTGAATTTTAATGACATATTGTAATCAAGAAGACTGTTTTCGGACATTTTCTTGTCCGAATGTGTCTAAAAATAGAATTGTGGGTAATGCTATAAGCTCAATCTCGATCTGAATAATTGATTTATCACCCATCATTTTCGGCAATTAAATCTCCAAATTTCGAGTAAACCGAATGTTTATTGTGTATTGTATTGTATTGCCTGTTCAATAAGTCTGTGTGGGTAAAGTCACGGAGAAGCGGCGGTGGCTCAGTCGTTGCTTGTGTTTCACTTGAAAATAGCCGATATATCGCACTTTGTCCAACTCCTGTGTCTTCTGATGAATGCCCGTTTCCATCGGTGCTGTAGAATAGCAATTTCGAGCGCGGTCGAAACGAAACCAAAGCGATATTGAAATGGTTTTGACTAGTCAAGTAGGCCCAACTGACAGAAGTTATAGAATGAGGCTCCAGTTTCAGGCTCTAATCTCGCTCACAGGACATAATGTCCAATCAAAAACGTGAATAAATATTAAGGTCCAATTGAATTGGCCCAATCTAAAAAACGTCCAAGCTGTTCTTTGGTCCATTTATGAATGCCAATTTGCCAGGCTATCTTTTCCCAGGGGTCAGTCGGAAAATTGGTCAGGCTGTTTTTGATTCATAAATACGCGTTTGATGTTCATATATAGGTACATGGTCAATTATTTGGACGAAGCCAGGTTGAGAACAGTAGGTTAGGTTTTTGAGGTTATGTTAGTGTCCAAACCTCGCGTATACCGCTGGCAGGTGGAACGGGGCGGGGCCTATTATACTTCAAACGACTTGGCGGGGAGCTTGGGTGAGTTATGAGATGTTATAATAATCAGGATGAATATTATTATAATCTATATTGATAATAGTATCAAGCGACCCTGGCGAATTGTAATTTCCATCAAACACAGCCTCCAACCCCCAGGGAAGGATAGCCCGGCAAATTGCCCGCCACTGAATAAACGGAATGAACTTCATCATATTTTAGAATTGGATTTTGAATAATGGACCATATTTGATGGAAGAAACTTGTATTGGACGTAATGTCAGCTAAGGGAAGGTATCAACTGTACTAAAAATCAGCTGTACTAAAAACCATACTAAAAACCAACTGTACCAAAAATCGACTGTACTAAAAATCAACTGTACTAAAAACCATACAAAAAACCAACTGTACCAAAAATCGACTGTACTAAAAATCAGCTGTACTAAGAACCATACTAAAAACCAACTGTACCAAAAATCGACTGTACTAAAAATCAGCTGTACTAAAAACCATACCAAAAACCAACTGTACCAAAAATCGACTGTACTAAAAATCAGCTGTACTAATAACCATACTAAAAACCAACTGTACCAAAAATCGACTGTACTAAAAATCAGCTGTACTAAAAACCAAACTAAAAACCAACTGTACCAAAAATCAACTGTACTAAAATTCAACTGTACTAAAAAAACTGTACTAAAATAATTTTTCAAGGATGGGTGGTAACAATTTGTGAAGGGGAGGAGCCTTGTACAGAAGAGCGGACTGCTCAAAAATTTGGATTTTAGTACAGTTGGTTTTTAGTACAGATTTTTTTAGTACAGTTGGTTTTTAGTACGGCTGATTTTTAGTACAGTTGGTCAACCCCCGTCGGCTAACCGTGATCTCTGTCGTGACTTCTAGTTCGAGGCTGTGATCTCGGCCGGCAACGAGGGCTTGGTCCATCACATGGAGGTGTTCCACTGCGAGGCGCCGCCTGGCGAGCAGATGCCGGACTACCAGGGGCCGTGCGAGCACGAGCTTCGCCCGCCCGCCACCAGAGCGTGCAAGAGGGTGCTGGCCGCGTGGGCCATGGGGGCGGGGCCGTTCGTCTACCCCGCGGTGAGCACAGGCAATAGCAATCTTGAATCTTGGAAACATAATTTGCTATTATTTATATCTATTTGATGGATAAGAACCGTTCATTGAATAAATTCCTTCGAAACGGTCAATCCAAATTGCACACACAATTATCCAATAATGTGTATCATTCATGTGTAAGCCTACACATTCGGAGAGCATTTGATTTATTCGAAGAGATCTTATTTTTCGAATATTTCTCGCTCTGCTTGGTACCAGGGGGTTTTTAACAACTTTGGGATGGTATTTCTCAAACCTGACCGATTCACCCCAAAACTGCACAGTTCCGAGTTGGAGAAGTTCGCTTGTACAGACAAAGTTGTATGTTGATCAGTCAATCCCTGCGACCTGAGCAGTGCTTACAAACAAACGAACACAGAAAGCTCCATAAGAGTGGGATGGAAGTCTTCGCATGCGCTCATCTAATGACCAGTTGTTCCTCGAGAGCGGACACAATGCAGGCCTACACAGTGAATGACTATGAACAAACAATGGATATGTACTCGAAGGGAAATCATGAAAGCTACCCATCACATAGGCCTACTCTGAGGAACATGTTCCGACTAGTTTGAGTATTTCACATTTCGTTAACCACGTTTCAAGCTCGTTTAACAATTACCAAAATTTAACCCGGGTTGCAATTAACATTGTGCCTATGACTATCAATAACGTAACGGGATAAGCAACATGGCGCTTTCCTTTCGCACCATGCGTATATCAAAGGGATGCCGCCTCACAAATGTCATGATGATTTGCTGGTATTATTGTATGTTGATCTATACAAGTACACTGTAAAAAAATAATTGTGTTTTTAACACGTTTGTACGCAGCAACCGGATCTCCTAATACACCATGTATAAAATATCATACACATTGTTCGCCTAAAATGACAACCCGAAATGAGGTTTAAGACTAGACAATTGAATGATTCTCCAGCCCTCTGTGCTGACGAAATCGCACGAATGTACATGTTTCTCCGACTACCTGAAAAGTCATTTCCGCCTCCCCAAGTACGGGGGATTACGCGTGCGGGCTGGACCATTATACCTGACCCACACGAGTAATTACTCTCAGTCACTAAACAAGTCAAATAGCAAAAATGGCATAATCGTTTTACCGCTTATTTAGCCTTATCGAAATTTATTGATATCAATATTATTTTAATTGAACGATGCTTCGAAATGAAACACCATCACTTCAGTAAAAGAAATTAATTTGATTTACCTAGTAGATCGTATACGAATGGAAGGAACATATTTGGAGAAAAATTGAAAATTAAGGAATTTCAATATTAATTATTAATATATAATCATTTAGAATTTCTGATGTCTATATTGAAGAGAGAGTCTTATTTAATAATACCACATTATTCATTTACAAGTTACCATAGACTAAAGAATACTACTACCAAGACATTTCATCCTTATGGAGAAGTGAGTATCACATTTATTTCGCCACGAGTTGAAGTTCCGAATCGTGCCACTACTCGTTCTACGAGCGCTACCAGCACTCGGGGTAGGGAATTTGGTAAGAGGCCTAAAAGCTGTCACTCGGTGGCAGACCGTCGACGAGGACATATCTACGTCAATTTTGGCGTCAAGTGACAACTTCGATTTCACGTCATTGAGACCCTCCCTGATTTCATGTCGACCAATAATGAAGCTTGAAACCTCTTCATTCAAGACTGTATACAGCTGACCATAGACTAAAGAATACCAAGAATGTCGAGCCCTACACTCTGCGCTAGAATTCCCGGAAGCTCAGAGTGGGATGCAACCGATTGACCGTTTCTTCTATAGATCAATATGGACGATTGTATATGTCAACCGTCAATTTAATATTGAATAATTGATTATTGTTTGACTCCACCAACAGCTAGGTTATACGGGGGTACGAATGAGCAGGTGATTATGAAACTATGAAGTGATGATATGTGAAAGATCGTTCACAAAATCTATGCCTTGTGCGGGATTCGAACCCACGTCCAGCGGTGACTTCAGTTTCCGAGGGGGTGCCTCAGCTGACTGAGCTACCGAGGGTGACGTCAATCAATTCAATACATTTCATGGTAGTCCGCAGGTAATTCTGAGCCCTGCAATAACTGATGAAACGATATATTCAACAGAATGTTAGGACTTTTTTCGAGATCCAATCATCCAAGAGACACTATAGCATAGATAGACTATGACTATAGTCGTTTGTTGGCAGTTATGTAGAAGTCTAAACTTAGTTGCCGTAGTATGAGCATCGAATGTGAAAGTTTTTTCACTCTGAAGGGTTAATTTAGCAATTATCTGATTTAATTAATATTTTTTTCGATTCAAGAGTGTGATTTCATTGGGGCAGGGCCAGGGTCATTCTCTCATAAATGGAATATTCAATCGAATTTTATGAGAAAATTATTCTCACATAATTATTATATGTGTGATATATTTTTGTACACTCCAAGAATATAATATTCCGCATGTCAGCAGTACAGGAGGTTTAGTACTTGCGTTTTTTTAGTAAATTTAAATTTTGAATGTTCAGACAGAAGATTGAATGTTAGCTAGATTATGAATCATGATTAAATGAGATGAACCTAGCGAATTAAACGACAAAATTAATGCATGAACCACCAAAGTGCCAATGGTGTGGGATAGGGGGACGATCGTTCGAAACCTTTTTCTTGGATACTCGTATACGAGAGACTCTCCACCAACATATTGCTGTAGGTTACCGTTATGTACATGGGGGTTGTGCTCAGTGTGTCCAAGTGAGCGAGAGACAAATTGTTGCCACAATTTTTGATGTTCACAGCTTTCTGCGAGCCCGCTGCTCGGAACACCTGTGCGCTGAACGTAATGAATGAGTTAGACGGTCGCTCGAACCATCGTATATACGCTCACACACCGAGACTCGGGATTTACCAGACGAAATTCACGAAAAGAGCAAATTCTAAACATATTCTACATCTCCTACATTTCATTTCTGTCGAATGCAGTTAGTTCGTGAAATAACCGTAGACAGTCACAGAAGCACAATCGCATGAAACGATTTTCAGCACTCATAGCGCTGTTATTCGGAACTAGAGGGTGAGGTGTGTGGGGAGGGTGAAGGAAAATGATTCTCGTTTTAACATTACATGAACTGTCTTGGTAGTCTTCTTTAGTCTATGAAGTTACCGAGGACAGAGACAATTTATTATTGTACATATTTGCTGAAAGAGAGAGGAGAAACAGTGTACATTTTTAGACGAGCTTTAGCGAGGATTCAATTTGACATACTGAAAAAAATTGGTGTTCGTTTTTATGTTTTTTTTTTTTCAATGTTTTTTTGTCGGTTCTCCACAGGTCAAACGGCTACAGCTATCAACTTCAAACTTTTTTTCGTCATGGTTCCTCATCTAACTTAGATCTGTATAGTTTTGTGGCATTATCGGGTGGTAACTTTTTTTTTTATGAATTTTAGAAATTTCAAAAATCCCCATTAGAATAACCCGGAGGAAAATACTTGAAAATCAAAATTTTTCAAGACCTCTCAAATTTTCGCCGAATATAAAGGAAACTATTAAGCACATTTTGAGAGATTTTTCGCATCAATTGGATGAGAAATAACGAAGAAAACGCATTTATAAAGCATTTTCCCATCAATTTAGGCTATTACGGGAACCAATTAAATCTATAGCAACAAGTGTCACCAATTAATTCAAAACGATTGAAATGAATGAAGAGGAAGGCCGTGACATAACTGATTCTCGTAAGGTTTTTGAACGTTTGGAGTGATCCAAGGTCTGTAGATGTAGATTGGGTTGACAAATTATTTTTCATTCTAGATTTCTATACCCCTAAGCTCGTCTAACAACGCGCATCCCGCGTTTTCCTGGTGTTAATAACTAGGAAAACGCGGGATGCGCGTTGTTAGACGAGCTTAGGGGTATAGAAATCTAGAATGAAAAATAATTTGTCAACCCAATCTACATCTACAGACCTTGGATCACTCCAAACGTTCAAAAACCTTACGAGAATCAGTTATGTCACGGCCTTCCTCTTCATTCATTTCAATCGTTTTGAATTAATTGGTGACACTTGTTGCTATATATTTAATTGGTTCCCGTAATAGCCTAAATTGATGGGAAAATGCTTTATAAATGCGTTTTCTTCGTTATTTCTCATCCGATTGATGCGAAAAATCTCTCAAAATGTGCTTAATAGTTTCCTTTATATTCGGCGAAAATTTGAGAGGTCTTGAGAAATTTTGATTTTTCAAGTATTTTCCTCCGGGTTATTCTAATGGGGATTTTTGAAATTCCTAAAATTTATAAAAAAAAAGTTACCACCCGATAATGCCACAAAACTATACAGATCTAAGTTAGATAAGGAACCATGACGAAAAAAAGTTTGAAGTTGATAGCTTTAGCCGTTTGACCTATGGAGAACCGACAAAAAAACATGAAAAAAACAAAAAAAAAAAACATAAAAACGAACACCAATTTTTTTCAGTATGTCAAATTGAATCCTCGCTGAAGCTCGTCTAATAATATTCTGGAAGTGCTGTGATTCGATCTCCGTCCGACTGGACAGTAGTAGATTGGCAGACAACGGTCTTACCCACTCGGCTGTTGAGACGATGGTATCTTCGAGGGTTTAACCGTTTCCTCTTCGATACAACTATACGGTACACGACTATAACATGTATATTGGCTGCTCACTATGAAGGGTTACTATGAGGCCGTGACATCACAACACAACTGAACGATCTGTTCATATACTCTCGCATCATTAGCGTTATTTATTTCAGATGAATGCTTGAAATGGATAACAATTAATTGATGATTTTTTCTAAATCAATATGGAATACATAAGATGTTATTGAGAATACAGCTTTGAGCTGTTTGTAAATAAAAATTTGTACTAATCGCACTGATCGTTCTGTAGTAATGGATATGAAAATTATGTATTTAAATGGTAGAAAATCGATAGCCTATTATGAATAGTATTGTCAGACGTCACTGCCTATATTCACCATCGAATATTATATCCATTTTTCATCTGTCTCATCTTAGTCTCACATGGTATTCTCATGTCGGAGGCAAAGTATTTTTGTATTTCTTCAAAAAATTGTAAAGCTATACCGTATTCGAATCAGATGTTGAAACTGAAGAAATATACACTATTTATTCATAAGTGGTTATTGTTCTGTCGTGGAAACAATGTGACTAAAACTTATTCCCAAATAAAAAGTGGAAAATCATTCAGAAACTGCAGGTAATTGATAGTTTTTTCAAATATTCATCACTCCAATTCTTGGGGTTCATGAAAAAATGTTATAATTCTTTTGAATCACATTTTAGAAATTGTCTGATATTTGTTAGGCCCACATTACAGTTAGCCAATCAATTATTAGCGTGTGTTCATGTCGCATCTTGTTCAAGCATGAGTGTAATTATCATCACATGTGGTTAATAATACTGATCAACTTTGTGAAATTGATGGTCCTCTGTGTGGTTAGAAAACGTTACGATGGTCGATGTTTTTTTAATATTGTGTAGTGAAATAATCAGAGATATTGTTTAAAAACATTTCGAGATTGTAATATCACCAATAATCCATGATATTCAATACGCCCTCATTCTAGTGAAAACATATCGCTTCCAAATGTTTAAATACAAGCACGTATTGATAAGTAAATGGTACTTGGGCAGGTAGAAAGACTGTCCGGGGGGATATTCCACTGCACAGCGATGGAGATAAGAGATAGAGGACGTCAGGTCTTATGCCCAGTCCAACGCGGTGTTTTTTCCGGACATTCATGCGAATTCACACACACTGTGTACAGATAATTCCAGAAACTAGTAATGTACGAGTTATTAGGAGAAATCAGCCCGCGTTGGTAAAATAACGGAGCCGAGGGACGGTTTATTACCTTTTTTTTTACAGTGTAATAGATGTAATGCAATCTGTGAATCCAGCTCTTTCCAACAGCGTTAAGCACTATTGGAATCAATTTCATTTGAATTGGCCAATCTAAATTTGAAATATGTCTGTAAAAGCATTTAGTCCCATAGTCAAGAGCCCTACTGCTATATTTACCATTTGATAACTGGATAATTACTCATCATCTACGAGAAAGATTAGGAACAATGCAAGTATACAACTATGCACTTTACATTGGAATACGATCCTAATAGGTTCGATTTGATTTGAAATTGCGAATCTCAAAAATGTACACGAACGAGCGCTGATTCCATCATGGTGAAAACGGCCTGATGTTGAAAGGGTAGGACTCACGCCATGTTGCTTATCCCGTGAAGTTATTGATAGTCATAGATTGTATGTAGGTCTAAATAGTCTAAACGTGGCTCTTCGTTGGAACCCCACTTCAAATATCACTGATTCTAGTTGAAATTAACACAATAATCGATATTTGATTATATTGATATCCTGCACCCTCACTCTGTAACTGCAGACAAATTGAGAGTTCAATGAAACGTTCGAGCCCATATCATAGGACATGTTATGGAATCGCTGTGAAGGAACAAAGCATTTCTCTCCTGCGCCCTCATTCTGTAACTGCAGACAAATTGAGAGTTCAATAAAACGTTCGAGCCCATATCATAGGACATGTTATAGAATCGCTGTGAAGGAACAAAGCATTTCTCTCCTGCGCCCTCATTCTGTAACTGCGGACAAATTGAGAGTCAATGAAACGTTCGAGCCCATATCATAGGACATGTTATAGAATCGCTGTGAAGGAACAAAGCATTTCTCTCCTGCGCCCTCATTCTGTAACTGCGGACACATTGAGAGTTCAATAAAACGTTCGAGCCCATATGATAGGACATGTTATAGAATCGCTGTGAAGGAACAAAGCATTTCTCTCCTGCGCCCTCATTCTGTAACTGCAGACAAATTGAGAGTTCAATAAAACGTTCGAGCCCATATCATAGGACATGTTATAGAATCGCTGTGAAGGAACAAAGCATTTCTCTCCTGCGCCCTCATTCTGTAACTGCGGACAAATTGAGAGTTCAATGAAACGTTCGAGCCCATATGGTAGGACATGTTATGGAATCGCTGTGAAGGAACAAAGCAATTCTCTCCTGCGCCCTCATTCTGTAAGTGCGGACACATTGAGAGTTCAATAAAACCTTCGAGCCCATATGGTAGGACATGTTATGGAATCGCTGTGAAGGAACAAAGCATTTCTCTCCTGCGCCCTCATTCTGTAACTGCAGACAAATTGAGAGTTCAATAAAACGTTCGAGCCCATATCATAGGACATGTTATAGAATCGCTGTGAAGGAACAAAGCATTTCTCTCCTGCGCCCTCATTCTGTAACTGCGGACACATTGAGAGTTCAATGAAACGTTCGAGCCCATATCATAGGACATGTTATAGAATCGCTGTGAAGGAACAAAGCAATTCTCTCCTGCACCCTCATTCTGTAACTGCGGACACATTGAGAGTTCAATAAAACCTTCGAGCCCATATGGTAGGACATGTTATGGAATCGCTGTGAAGGAACAAAGCATTTCTCTCCTGCGCCCTCATTCTGTAACTGCGGACACATTGAGAGTTCAATGAAACGTTCGAGCCCATATCATAGGACATGTTATGGAATCGCTGTGAAGGAACAAAGCATTTCTCTCCTGCGCCCTCATTCTGTAACTGCAGACAAATTGAGAGTTCAATAAAACGTTCGAGCCCATATCATAGGACATGTTATAGAATCGCTGTGAAGGAACAAAGCATTTCTCTCCTGCGCCCTCATTCTGTAACTGCAGACAAATTGAGAGTTCAATAAAACGTTCGAGCCCATATCATAGGACATGTTATAGAATCGCTGTGAAGGAACAAAGCATTTCTCTCCTGCGCCCTCATTCTGTAACTGCGGACACATTGAGAGTTCAATGAAACGTTCGAGCCCATATCATAGGACATGTTATAGAATCGCTGTGAAGGAACAAAGCAATTCTCTCCTGCACCCTCATTCTGTAACTGCGGACACATTGAGAGTTCAATAAAACCTTCGAGCCCATATGGTAGGACATGTTATGGAATCGCTGTGAAGGAACAAAGCATTTCTCTCCTGCGCCCTCATTCTGTAACTGCGGACACATTGAGAGTTCAATGAAACGTTCGAGCCCATATCATAGGACATGTTATAGAATCGCTGTGAAGGAACAAAGCATTTCTCTCCTGCGCCCTCATTCTGTAACTGCGGACACATTGAGAGTTCAATAAAACGTTCGAGCCCATATCATAGGACATGTTATAGAATCGCTGTGAAGGAACAAAGCATTTCTCTCCTGCGCCCTCATTCTGTAACTGCGGACACATTGAGAGTTCAATGAAACGTTCGAGCCCATATCATAGGACATGTTATAGAATCGCTGTGAAGGAACAAAGCATTTCTCTCCTGCGCCCTCATTCTGTAACTGCGGACACATTGAGAGTTCAATGAAACGTTCGAGCCCATATCATAGGACATGTTATAGAATCGCTGTGAAGGAACAAAGCATTTCTCTCCTGCGCCCTCATTCTGTAACTGCGGACACATTGAGAGTTCAATGAAACGTTCGAGCCCATATCATAGGACATGTTGAGGATGAGGATGATGATTTTGTATAGTACATGAAAGTATTTATAGAATTAGAGCACAAGTTTAATTAAAGTAAAAGTATAGCGTAACATTTGACACACTGCTACATGCTCAGCGTCACAGTAGGAACTAGAGAGAAAAGAACATGCAAGTGGCCAGCTCAGAAGCCATTGGCCAGTACGAAAAAACACGTTACACAAACATATTAGTATTGAGGGTTTTACACAGCAATTTATTCTCAACACTCTCCCTAAAACGCAACACTAACTCTGTTTTGTGATTGGATAGGCCAGTCCCAAAGTTGGCTTCATTAGTTCAAATCTTGGACGTGGTAGTGCCTTCGTGAGGACATCAGCCACTTGATCTTCAGTGCTTATATAGTCAACATCAATCTCACCCCTATCATACAAATCGCGCACAAAATGATACCGTACATCAATGTGCTTAGACCTCTCATGGAACTCGGGATTTTTAATTAGTTTTATAGCACTCTGGTTGTCGACATGCAAAACAGCCCTTTTGTTTTCCACTCTGACTTCACCTAGAAGACGCGTCAACCACACCACTTCTTTTGCTGCTGCAGCCGCACTAACGTACTCAGCTTCAGTTGTCGACTGTGCTACGCACTGCTGCTTTTTGCTCTGCCATGTCACCGCTGCTCCACCGTTCTTACATACCACACCTGTCGTTGATTTTCTGGTTTCTGGATCACAAGCAAAATCTGCATCACTGTATGCTTCAAACTCCCCTTCAGAGGTGTACAGAAGACCGATGTTCTCTGTGCCCTTCAGGTAACGAAAAATACGCTTCACCAAATTCCAATGAGACAATTTTGGTTCCTCTAATGCTCGTGATGCTACGTTTATTGCGAATGCAATATCTGGTCTACTGACGACCTGCAGGTACATTAGATTACCCACGGCTTGTCGATATGGTACTTGAACAGTCTCGTCGGTTGTTTTTCCAATGTTCCACCCACTTTCTATTGGAGTTGATAAAGGTTTTGCCTGCAGCATACCAAATCTCTCCAAAACTTTATGAACATAACTTGCTTGGTTTATGAAGATAGCACCATCTTCTTGCTTGTGTATTTCGATGCCAAGGAAGCTTGTAACTTCGATCGTAAAAGTTGCTTTGAACTCCTTCTCGAGCTGCTGAAGAAACTCATCAGCATCTTCTTCACATGAAGCTGCAATCAATCCAT
The DNA here is from genome assembly GCA_964007535.1 of Brachyptera risi. Taxonomy (NCBI): domain Eukaryota; kingdom Metazoa; phylum Arthropoda; class Insecta; order Plecoptera; family Taeniopterygidae; genus Brachyptera; species Brachyptera risi. The sequence continues at coordinate 3,138,402 of OZ023329.1, forward strand.
CATCTACGTACACAATCACTAATAGTTTCCTTTCATTGCATACTCGAATATACAAACAGGGGTCGGCACTGCTCTCCCTCAAGCCACATTCTGCCAAGAATTGGGTGAATCGTTTATTCCAACATCTTGGTGCTTGTTTCAGACCATACAAACTCTTCAAGAGTTTGCAAACCTTTAACGAGCCATCGTCAAAACCTTCTGGTTGTTTCATGTATATATCTTCATTTAGAGAACCATACAGAAACGCCGATTCAACGTCAAATTGTCTCAAATGCAGTTGCTCTCGGGCAGCCACACTCAGCACAACTCTAATCGTATCAAATCGCACTACAGGGCTGAATGTTTCAATGAAATCAATACCTTCCTTCTGAGAATACCCCTTGATTACCAATCTCGCCTTGTACCGTTCTACCGTACCATCTGGTCGTTGTTTGATACGATAAACCCAGCGATTGCCAATCACTTTCTTCCCATCTGGTTTTTCAACCAACTTCCATGTGTTGTTTTCATGCAACGATTCCAGTTCTTCATTCATCGCTACTTGCCAGTGTTCAGCGTCATTGGACGTTACTGCCTCACTGAAACTTTCTGGCTCACTCTCAGCTAACATAGCCCATGGACCTCCGTACATTTCAGCTTTCTTCAACTTACTTCTGTTTCGAAGTTGCCTGAAGTTTTCTGGCGATCCTTGCTCTGACTCTGGAGATGTGGTTTCTGATTGCTCCGACTCTTCTGGTTGCAACGGGGCCTCAACATCCACTTCTGTCACGGTAGCTGACAAGCGCTCTTCTTTAAACATGACATCATGACTCTTGACAACATCATTTAGCTCAGGAACCCATACTCGATATCCTGCAACACCGTCAAGATACCCCACGAAATACCCCTTCACAGCTTTTTTGTCAAGCTTTCGACGCTTTTCTTTTGGTATGTGGACAAAGCATTCAGTCCCAAACACCTTGTACTGCTCAATACTTGGTTTCTTGTCAAACCACAGTTCATATGGAGTTTTTTCTGATATCTTCGTCGGTCCAGTTCTATTCATCACGTACACTGCTGTGTTCACAGCTTCTGCCCACAAGAACTGAGGAAGGTCTGCTTTCGCGTAAAGCATGGACCTTGCTGCTTCAACAATGATTCTGTTTTCACGCTCTGATGTACCATTTTGCTCCGGGGTATATGGCACGCTCATAGTGTGTTTTGTTCCTAACTTACCAACAAGGGCCTCAATGTCTTTGTTGATATACTCCGTTCCATTATCGGTACGCAGTTCTTTGATGTTTTGTCCGAAACGCGTTTTTATTTCAGCACAGAACTGTGCTAGTTTGTCTTTCACTTCCGATTTTTCGCGAATGAAATAAACAGTACGGTAGCCACTAAAGTCATCTTTGAAAACCACGTAATAACGCCTTTTACCAAGCGATTCAACGTTCATTGGTCCGCACACATCCGAATGAATCAATTCACGCGGTTCAGTCGCTCGATTGACTCGTTCTCCGAGACTGAGTCTGTGATGTTTTCCATAAGCACACCCATCACAAAACTCATTGTCCACAGTCACGTCAACTCCCATTGTCTTGAGGAATGACTGCACATGGCGCTTATTCTGATGACCGAGTCGCTCGTGCCACAGCTGTAATGTGTCCAACTTGTTTGCAACACACGCGGTCTTTGGTAACACGACTCGCAATTTTATTCGATACAGTTTACCAACCTCTACACCTATGGCCACAATCTGACCGTTTCTCGTGAACTCACAACGCTCGTTACTCATAAAGTAGTCCACTCCTTTTTGAGCTGCAACTTTGACTGAGAATAGATTCTGACTTATATCTGGAACATAAAGTACGCCATACATGGTTCCAGGTAACCATGTGCCATTTGCAAATGTCTCTATTTGAATATTTCCCTGTCCCATAGCTAACACTTGTTCACCATTGCCAACTCGAATCTTCAATGGTTTCGAAAACTGTTTATACTCAGTGTACCAATCTAGACGTTTGGTCATGTGATCTGTTGCCCCCGAATCTATTAGCCAATAATCTATGCTGCCAATCTGATCCTCAGCACTGCCAACAAACGCTTGTTGCTCACTTGATCCACTGACTGGTTTCTTGGAAACACTGTTCTTCTTATTCTGACATTTCCTTGACAAATGATCTTTTGATCCACATGTGTAGCAACCCGGACAGTCTTTTCGAAGATGGTCTTTTTTACCACAAGTAAAACAACCACTGGTTTTCTTATGCTTCTGGACTTGCTTCTTCCATGAATTGCCTTGCTGCAATTTCAACGTTGATAGCAACGCCACTGTTGATTCATCTGTGCTTTCACTCTGTTTTTGCAAACGAAGCTCTTCAGTAAGTAACCGTGTTGTCAGATTTTCGAGAGTTCTCTTCGACAAATCTGTTGAATCCCATGCACTGTGAAAATGGTTAAACTTCGATGGCAGAGTTGACAACACTCTTGTCATCAACATCGATGTCGGTATTTCACCTCCTAACTTTTTCATTTTGTTAGCCAGCTGTTCTAGCTTTGAGATGTGTTCAGCAATGCTGCTAGTAGGGTCCCAGCCAAAATCGAGAAACTGCTTTTGAATCAGAGACAGGCTCTCATCTGATTTCATACCGTAAATACTGTGCAGTTTTTGCCACATTTCACACGCTGTTTCACATGTCGTTATCATTTGCAGTGGCTTCGATTCTATGGTTGTAACAATGAGCTTTTTCGCGGTCTTGTTCGCTTTACTCCACTCACGAGCCTTTTTTTCATACCCTTCAGAACCTTCTTCAGGTTTTGAAACTTTGCCTTCACAAATTTCCAAGAGTTCCTCACTGTCTAACAGCGTTCGCATCACGAATTGCCACATTTGCCAATTGTCTGCATTTCGTAGCTTCTCTACTTTAGGTTTGTCGAACTCCATCGTATCTACGCGTTAAATACAATTAATGTCTCACAATACACTACGAGCAGCACAGAGCTAGGCCTAGTCGTATTTGAACAAAAATTATCGTCACTTAACCGTACGCGTCCTGGCTTGGACTTTAGGCCTACCACGCTGACTACGCCTCCGGCCTCGATCATTCTAGAACGTTTTTGATCCGACCATCGCGCCACAACCAAACTTTGCCTATTTTCACTTTATACAATACTCTCGTTTATTCATCACACGCACTGGACCCATAACCTGTTGAGGATGAGGATGATGATTTTGTATAGTACATGAAAGCATTCATAGAATTAGAGCACAAGTTTAATTAAAGTAAAAGTATAGCGTAATATTTGACACACTGCTACATGCTCAGCGTCACAGTAGGAACTAGAGAGAAAAGAACATGCAAGTGGCCATTGGCCATTGGCCAGTACGAAAAAACACGTTACACAAACATATTAGTATTGAGGGTTTTACACAGCAATTTATTCTCAGCAGACATGTTATAGAATCGCTGTGAAGGAACAAAGCAATTCTCTCCTGCACCCTCATTCTGTAACTGCAGACAAATTGAGAGTTCAATGAAACGTTCGAGCCCATATCATAGGACATGTTATAGAATCGCTGTGAAGGAACAAAGCATTTCTCTCCTGCACCCTCATTCTGTAACTGCAGACGAATTGAGAGTTCACTAAAACGTTCGAGCCCATATGGTAGGACATGTTATGGAATCGCTGTGAAGGAACAAAGCAATTCTCTCCTGCACCCTCATTCTGTAACTGCGGACACATTGAGAGTTCAATGAAACGTTCGAGCCCATATCATAGGACATGTTATAGAATCGCTGTGAAGGAACGAAGCAATTCTCTCCTGCGCCCTCATTCTGTAACTGCGGACACATTGAGAGTTCAATAGAACGTTCGAGCCCATATCATAGGACATGTTATAGAATCGCTGTGAAGGAACAAAGCAATTCTCTCCTGCACCCTCATTCTGTAACTGCGGACACATTGAGAGTTCAATGAAACGTTCGAGCCCATATCATAGGACATGTTAAAGAATCGCTGTGAAGGAACGAAGCAATTCTCTCCTGCGCCCTCATTCTGTAACTGCGGACACATTGAGAGTTCAATAAAACGTTCGAGCCCATATCATAAGACATGTTATAGAATCGCTGTGAAGGAATGAAGCAATTCTCTCCTGCACCCTCATTCTGTAACTGCGGACACATTGAGAGTTCAATAAAACGTTCGAGCCCATATCATAGGACATGTTATAGAATCGCTGTGAAGGAACAAAGCATTTCTCTCCTGCACCCTCATTCTGTAACTGCAGACAAATTGAGAGTTCAATAAAACGTTCGAGCCCATATCATAGGACATGTTATAGAATCGCTGTGAAGGAACAAAGCATTTCTCTCCTGCGCCCTCATTCTGTAACTGCGGACAAATTGAGAGTTCAATAAAACGTTCGAGCCCATATCATAGGGCATGTTATAGAATCGCTGTGAAGGAACAAAGCATTTCTCTCCTGCGCCCTCATTCTGTAACTGCGGACACATTGAGAGTTCAATGAAACGTTCGAGCCCATATGGTAGGACATGTTATAGAATCGCTGTGAAGGAACGGAGCAATTCTCTCCTGCGCCCTCATTCTGTAACTGCGGACAAATTGAGAGTTCAATAAAACGTTCGAGCCCATATCATAGGACATGTTATAGAATCGCTGTGAAGGAACAAAGCATTTCTCTCCTGCGCCCTCATTCTGTAACTGCGGACACATTGAGAGTTCAATGAAACGTTCGAGCCCATATGGTAGGACATGTTATAGAATCGCTGTGAAGGAACAAAGCATTTCTCTCCTGCGCCCTCATTCTGTAACTGCGGACAAATTGAGAGTTCAATAAAACGTTCGAGCCCATATCATAGGGCATGTTGTGACATATCAAACTATCTAGGCCTATATTTGATATAAATTCTAAATCATGTTTCTAATGTTGTATGCAATTCATTTCGTTTCTACATTTATTTCATATTTCATGTAAACCCAAAAGGTACCCCTAATTTTGGTCAGTCAAAGTGTCTGGTATGTACTTCCTGTCGACAAGAGACGAGACACGTAGTCGCTCGAAGATATAGTTAGGCCGATATAACAAGATCCAAGCGCTACGAATGAAGCGTGGAGATACTGTCACTGAGCGGGTGGAATTCGCCAGGGTGGTCAGACTATACACACCCTTGACTTCTAACATCGTCAGAGGGCGATTTCATCATGTGGTGAAATCCACGCAAGAAAAGATCCAGAAGCTTCGAGAGGTTCGACCATATAAATAGGCTGAAATTCGTCGGGCCTCATCAGAAATTGCCTGACCATCGTCTACATCAGAAGTCTCTGGCTGGTCGACAAACACAGACGTGTCCCCGGGAGGGTGTACCAGTACGGTCAAGATATAACTTTCATCCAGTTCAACAAAAATAACACATAACAATCAGAACCACTATCAAGACTCAAGAACGACGCCGAGGCGGTTTGAAGAAGATGTGATCGACGACAATTACGACAACGACGCAGTAGCGACGAGACGATGACGCACTAGCGACGACGAACCCAGTCGGCCGATAATAAGAGCATCCAGTGGCGAACACGCACCGACGTCATGGAGCAACATTAACTTTGTACACGGTACCGCCAATTCATTTTCTATTAAAAGGCCTATTTTTTTTGTAACATTTTTTAAATGAAAGATTTTTAAGGTCAAAATTAATTTCTATTTTTGATATGCTTGCTTAGTTAACCGACGGGTTAACTATCCAAGCAAATAACAATTTGATTATTTTTTATATTTCGATTTATTCAGTGTAAGCTTGTTTTTTTTTGTTTCAAGTAAATTTTGAATTTTAATTTTATTTGAGTTACCACAAGTATTTTTAAACCTTTTTAATTTCCTAAAAACCTAATTTTTTAGTTCCTACCGACCTTCCTAGTCCACACAATTGTCCGCTAGGAAGTCGTTTTTCAATTTAATTTAATAATTTTTTTTTATTGAGTCTCATCTCTCTGGGAGTTAGTGGCGGGGGCAACACATGCGGCACCAGGTAAGCACCTGGGGTGTGTGATAATGTTATAGAATCGCTGTGAAGGAACAAAGCATTTCTCTCCTGCGCCCTCATTCTGTAACTGCGGACACATTGAGAGTTCAATGAAACGTTCGAGCCCATATGGTAGGACATGTTATGGAATCGCTGTGAAGGAACAAAGCATTTCTCTCCTGCGCCCTCATTCTGTAACTGCGGACACATTGAGAGTTCAATGAAACGTTCGAGCCCATATCATAGGACATGTTATGGAATCGCTGTGAAGGAACGGAGCAATTCTCTCCTGCGCCCTCATTCTGTAACTGCGGACACATTGAGAGTTCAATAGAACGTTCGAGCCCATATGGTAGGACATGTTATAGAATCGCTGTGAAGGAACAAAGCATTTCTCTCCTGCGCCCTCATTCTGTAACTGCAGACAAATTGAGAGTTCAATAAAACGTTCGTGCCCATATGATAGGACATGTTATGGAATCGCTGTGAAGGAACGGAGCAATTCTCTCCTGCGCGCTCATTCTGTAACTGCAGACAAATTGAGAGTTCAATAAAACGTTCGTGCCCATATGATAGGACATGTTATAGAATCGCTGTGAAGGAACATCATCACGTCTTGGCTTGTGGAATGGCGACCCTGAAAGCCTGGATGTACAATAAGGTGAAAGTGTATGGAATTGATCTTGTCGTTGATTATTTGCAGAATGTTGGCCTTCCTATTGGTGGAGATGATTTCAACCGCTACGTCATGCTCGAGGTCCACTATAACAACCCTTCACTCAAAGCTGGTGAGAAGTGTTCAGACAAATATACTGATTCATTGGAAATATCCGGTGTGTTGAAAAATCAAGCAAACGCAGAATATAAGTCGTGAGATGAGCGAAATAAGTGAATGAGATATAGACCTAATAAGAGTCGATTTGAATAGTTCTACCTTTACTACTTCATCGACTGTGCTATTCAACACACCTTGACGCATATGAAACATACTTAATTGTTGGGCCAATATCGAATCTAGGAAGCATTTTGATCTTGGCAACATATTCCTGCCATTATTTCTATACGTTTGATGAATGAAAAAAGTTATCGATTTTGTATTCAACGGCTGATTCAAATTGCATACATAATGAGGATAATGTTTAACATTCATTTGTACACATTCAGAGATTTGCGGGCCAAAAATTGACTAGAGCTGAACTTGTGCGACAAAACCACGCACCATCACGCAGCTAGTCTTCGCTGATTGGTCAATGATTTGAAATGGCCGATATCGCTCCTGCATGCGGTTGCGATATCGCTCCTGCATGCGGTTGCGACTTGCGATATCGCATCGAGAGTGTTCATGTGAGGCCATCTTGCCTGTGTGTTCAGATTGGGTGGACAGTTCCGGCATGCGGCTCCACATCAGCCCGGCGCTGAGGCAGTTCGACGGCGGGGTCATTGAACTCGGCCTGGAGTACACCGACAAGATGGCGATCCCCCCCGGGCAGTTCGCCTTCCAGCTGTCGGGGTACTGCGTGACCGAGTGCACAGCTGTGGTGAGTAAAGTCTCCTGACACTCGCTCACTCAGTGAGTGACACTAGACACTCCTGGTGCTGCGTAACTAGAGTCTCCTGACACTCGCTCACTCAGTGAGTGACACTAGACACACCTGGTACTGCGTGACAGAGTGCACGGCCGTGGTGAGTAGAGTCTCCTGACACTTGCTCACTCAGTGAGTGACACTAGACCTCCTGGTGCTGCGTGAGTATAGTCTCGTGACACTCGCTCACTCAGTGAGTGACACTAGACACTCCTGATGCTGCGTGGCCGAGTGCACGGCTGTGGTGAGTGGAGTCTCCTGACACTCGCTCACTCAGTGAGTGACACTAGACACTCCTGGTGCTGCGTGGCCGAGTGCACGGCTGTGGTGAGTGGAGTCTCCTGACACTCGCTCACTCAGTGAGTGACACTAGACCTCCTGGTGCTGCGTAACTAGAGTCTCCTGACACTCGCTCACTCAGTGAGTGACACTAGACACTCCTGGTGCTGCGTGACCGAGTGCACGGCCGTAGTGAGTAGAGTCTCCTGACACTCGCTCACTCAGTGAGTGACACTAGACACTCCTGGTGCTGCGTGGCCGAGTGCACGGCTGTGGTGAGTGGAGTCTCCTGACACTCGCTCACTCAGTGAGTGACACTAGACACTCCTGGTGCTGCGTGACCGAGTGCACGGCCGTAGTGAGTAGAGTCTCCTGACACTCGCTCACTCAGTGAGTGACACTAGACACTCCTGGTGCTGCGTGACCGAGCGCACGGCCGTGGTGAGTAGTCTCCTGACACTCGCTAACTCAGTGAGTGACACTAGACACTCCTGGTGCTGCGTGACCGAGTGCACGGCTGTGGTGAGTAGAGTCTCCTGACACTCGCTCACTCAGTGAGTGACACTAGACCTCCTGGTGCTGCGTGACCGAGTGCACGGCCGTGGTGAGTAGTCTCCTGACACTCGCTAACTCAGTGAGTGACACTAGACACTCCTGGTGCTGCGTGACCGAGTGCACGGCTGTGGTGAGTAGAGTCTCCTGACACTCGCTCACTCAGTGAGTGACACTAGACCTCCTGGTGCTGCGTGAGTATAGTCTCGTGACACTCGCTCACTCAGTGAGTGACACTAGACACCCCAGTAATGGCAGGGAAGGGAAATCAGAGAAGAAGAATGTGGTGAGTGAGATGTTGTGTGTTTCAGGGCCTTCCCCCTGAGGGGATCACCGTGTTCGGGTCCCAGCTTCACACTCACCTGACCGGGGTTCGAGTCTCGACCCGGCACATCCGGGACGGGCGGGAGCTGCTGGAGCTGAACCGGGACAACCACTACAGCCAGCACTACCAGGAGATACGCAGCCTCAAGCGCCACGTCACAGTGCTGCAGGTAGGTTGGCAACACTCTTGGGGAAGTTCACCTATAGAAGGAACAATTTACTCATCTCCCTTAGTTGTTATCACAAGAATTGAAAACGTTCCTCACAAATAATATGAATCGTATGTAAAACTATTTTTAGGGGACTGAACTGATATTTCTTCTCTCTTTTCTTAATTATTCTCCAAATTCTCTCTTTTTCATACTCACTCTATTGTTGTAATTCAAATATCGTAAGAAATGAATATTATATCACATACTAACCAAAACTATTCAGCACTTACATTTATATTCTTAATAGTCACAATGTATCAACCTTCATTTCGGTACATCCACAGTTAAGCCATACATTTGGTGGTTTTGTGGGAACTGTGAAGACTTTATTTTGTTGGGTATTATTTTGTATATATTTGTATTATATGTTATTTTGTAATTTTTTTCTATAATACCAATAAAATGAACTTGACTTGACTTGACTTGAACTTTTAAAAGTTCAGTTCATATCAAATAAATCGATCTTTTAAAATGTTCAAGGTTCGTTTTTGTGGCTTTGCGGTGAAGGTTCAAAATCAAATTAAGAAAAACACAAGTTCGTTCAAAAATTCACCCTGGAAATTATATGGGAGAAAAGGTTTCAAAAATGATATATGAAGGCCTACACACACACATACACCTACAAACACCTACACACCTACACAACACCTACAACCCAACCCAACCCAACCCAACCCAACCAACCCAACCCAACCCAACCCAACCCAACCCAACCTAACCCAATCCAACCCAACCCAACCCAGCAACTCAACCCTACCTCTACTCACCTAACCTAACCTCTACTCACCCAAACTAACCCAACCTCTACTCACCCAACCCAACCTAACCTTGCCACCGGAAATATCCCCTCTCAAGTGAGCGTGTTTTCTCTTTTAGCAGTATAATGAGGTTCAATAATATTTACAAACAGTTACCCCGTCTATCTCAACCATATTCTGCCTCTATGACATGAACCATGTTACAAAACAAGAATTGAATGATTTGGAACGAATGACTGAATGAATGGTTGCCTCACGCCTCACGCCTCACGCCTCACGCCTCACGCCTCACGCAGCTTCTTGTCACGCTATTTCGGTGCACAATCACAATACTGGAGGCCACGATTTCCACTTGGTACAGGAACATTATAACCTTACACCTTACAAAGAATGTACAAACCATGCGAGCGTCTCACTGTACAACGCTCTTACAGACAACATCAATTCTATACATAGTAAAACTAAATTTAAAACAACAATTAAAGAAATTTTGCTGGCGAATGACTTTTATTCTACAGAAGAATGTATTAAATTCTTTGCCACACACAAAGGATCATTTTGATTGTCTGTTGTATTCAATTTGTATTCCACGAGTACAAATCTGTATCATTGTTTATATTGTCACGAATATTAGTAGTCTATAAATAATTATAGGTTAAACTTGTAATACCTACTCATAATCAGTGATTGGGAAATGTAACTCATACGTTTGGGAGCGATGGATTTGGTATCACTTGGCATGTGAAAGGAAAGGATCTTATTCATAGATTTGGTTATTGACGGGTAACACTTTCTAACTAATCAGACACTGGCATGTTAGGTAACGAACATAGATTTATTGATTGATTAGATGGGATGAGAATGCCAAACAGGCATTCGAACAATGAAAGGTCATAGATGCTAACACATGCATCACTTTGCTTATTCAACTGTCCTAACTCTGTCTAACCAATCAACCCTTCCAAAATGATAGATAATAAAGTTATTGATTTGTAATACTCATCACCCAGTAGATCTATGTACGCAAGCCATGCGCCCGAGTTATTGATTGATGATCTCGAAGGCGGTTCTCATCTCCACCCACACACACGTCGCACACCTATCACAATTACATGTAGATCGCCCGATACTCTTGACGGAAGTGACCTCGAGTGTAAGTACACTCTCTCTGAGGTGTGATTACTCTAGTTCTCTCTCTGGCCACTCTGATAACGTGTCGCATAGTCTTGCTATGCTAAGTGACGGTTATCACTCAAGGTCGTGGTTGTTGTCATAACAAGTGAGATGACAGCTGGGTTAGGCATGGCCGTGACAATATGGACAACGTTTATATCATCATTATTATGCCCAAATGACAATGTTTATTTAAACTACTTTATAATTTCTCATCATGAAAGGAGAGTATTTCCATGTCAAATTCATTTGATTTTATGGAATGAAGAATTGTTATTATTACCGCTCGACTTGTTTGCCGCAGGGCGACGCGCTGATCACCACGTGCACGTACCGGACGACGGAGCGAGGCGCCGCGACGCTCGGAGGGTTCGCCATCACGGACGAGATGTGCGTCAACTACGTGCACTACTACCCCAAGGTCGACCTGGAGGTGTGCAAGAGCTCGCTCAGCCACGAGGCGCTCGCCAACTACTTCCGGTTCCTGAGGGAGTGAGTGCACCATCCCAGTTTGCTTTATTCCTTCAGGACGCCTGAACAGCGAATACTGGAATAAAGATACTATACCAACAGTGAACTTGGCTTGCCGTGTTTACTTAGAAAGAGGATGACCTATTCGAGGAAACGATCATAACCTAACCCAAAAACCATAACCACAGCTCCTTTGTGCTCTAATCAATTCTCCGATAAAGTCGCTTGTATACGGCATTCCTACATGTCAAGCCCTCATTCACTCTTGGTAGTATCTTTATTCCAGTATACGCTGTTCAGCGCCCCCAGCTCTCCTTCACTCTTATATAGTATAGTAAGTATATCGCTATTCCAGGATACGCTCGCCATTGTCCTACTCAGCATCAAGGCCCTAATAACTACGGAAAAGCATATTCCCAGATGTTTGGAGTGAAGTAAATAGTAGAATGCTGTTCTAGTTTTTCTGAATGGATCACTTTCAGAGATATGTTGATGTTATTATGTCATAATCATACAGTATTTTATCATCATAATAATAAAATGCACAATTTCAATCTTAGTTTTTTGTATAGCAGTCGGGGTTTTAATCATGGAAGTGGAGTATCAGTTATCACCGCCTTGGTACTTTTATTTTTACGAAAACACCACTGGACTTATTTCTCATCCGACTGTTGTGAGAATCACTGAAACTGTGCGTGACATTTTCATTCATGCTCAGTTAACATTGCAGAGCTTTCGAGGAAATAGTTTTCTCAGGTATTTTTCCTCCAGATCATTCTAACGGGGGTTTTCCGAACTTTCTCGTTTTTCCTGAGAAACTATTTCACCGAATTTCTGGAAAACAGTCCCAGCCTATTCTGGTGTGACACCAATATGTGGGAAGAGTTTTAAGTTGATTAGTTATTCTCCTGACCTGATAGCCTATATGCCGCGTACAAAATTGACAACAAAATAGAAATCTTCGCTGAGCGCATCTAATTATACTGGTATTATCTATGACTGTCAATAACGTAACGGAATAAGCAGCATGGTGTAAGTCCTATCTGTAGTATCCTATAGTCTCTACTTTGAACTGACTGTATTAGGTTTATATATTATTATGTCACATGAATGTAAGTTGTGTATTTGACTCTGGACTTTGTCTACGGGGTAGCAAGTTTAGAGCTAGGCTTCAGTTCAATCTCGAGAGCAGTGGTGTGTAGGCGCAGGCCTAATAAAGTACCAAATTACAATTACCATGTGTTGACTGTAATTAACAATTTACCTGAGATTCTGTGAGGTAAGGTTGTTACATTGGCGACGAGGATCATGCGAATTAAATAAGGAAGCTTATTTTATTGAAAGAAGTGATATATTTGTTTAATCATGGCAGATGATTCTGGAATACAAACATTCAATTGTGGAGGCGATCAAACGTCCCTAGGCCAAAGATGGGAACGATGGCTACGATCTTTTGAATTTTTCATTCTAAGCGCAAAAGAACAGCCAGATCCATTAAGGAAAAGAGCGATGCTGATGCATCGGGCAGGTATGGATGTTCAAGATATATTTCTCAGTATGCCAGAGTCATTAGAAAATGAAGGGGATGTCTACCAAGCAGCTATTGATGCATTACCAAAAAAATTCAAGCCTAGGACGAATGTACCTTATGAAAGAATCAAATTTAGGGCGTTGGCTCAAATGGAAGAGGAAACAATCAATCAGTATGAGATGCGGCTGAGAAGACAGGCGTTAGTCTGCGCGTTTGGCAACCTTGTAGATGAGCAGCTAAGAGATCAAATTCTGGATAAAGTGTTTTCAAAGCAGCTGAAAAGGAAGTTACTTGAAATAGGACCAGAGATGACCCTAGTATCAGTCTTAGATACTGCTAGGGCATGGGAAGATGCCAACCTTAAAGAGCAAGACTTGGAGATGGTCAAGGCAGGCTCATCTGAAGCCAGCTCTATCAATAGAATCATGGAAAAAGGTAGGGTTAAGGAGGACATTTTGAAGTTTGTTGTAGGCTTAATACAAGGAAAGACATGGAACATCAAGACCACAAACCACAGTACCACACGAAGAAAAGAAACGTTCGACAGGTCCGAGAGTCCAGTGAATCCAGTGGAGAAGATTCACAGGAAAACGCTCATACATTCCGGTTAGTAGACATAAATAACATAAGGAATTCAAAGGAAGAATTGACGAAGATCTCTGTAGGGGGTGTAGATCTAGGAGTTATCATCGACTCTGGAGCTACCTGTAACGTTATTGATAGGAATACGTGGGAACTTCTGAAGAAGAAAGGGATCAGGTGTAAGTCAGCTCTTTCCTCGAAATTGCTGTACCCTTATGGTACAGAAACACCATTGTCAGTCCTAGGAGAATTTACCACGCTAGTTACCGTGGAAAATGGGAAACGGGAACAAGCACTGTTCTACGTCATCAAGGGTGAAGGTTCACCGATATTGGGGAAAGAATTGTCCATGAAGCTTGGAATGCTGCAAGTTGGACTTTGCGTTAACAGCTTGAACCATTCTAACAGTGTGGGAAAACTCAGGAATTTTCAGTTAGATCTCAAAATCGATACTGAAGTTAAACCAGTTGCTCAACCACTACGGAAAGTACCAATTCCACTCCGTGAGAAGCCAAAGAAGAAACTGAAGGATCTAGAGAAGATGGACATAATAGAAAAGATTGAGGGTCCCTCGGACTGGTCGTCCCAGTTGGTGGTTGTCCCTAAGGAAAATGGCGACATTCGCGTATGTGTGGACATGCGGAGAGCGAACCTGGCAGTGAAGCGGGAGGTACACCATATTCCGTCCTTCGACGAAATTCTTCCAGAGCTGAATCACAGTAAGTTTTTCAGTAAATTAGACATAGAGAATGCTTTCCACCAAATAGAGTTGACTCCACAGTCGAGGAATATCACCACATTCTTGACTCATAGAGGAATGTACCGCTACAAACGTTTGATGTTTGGAATAAATTGCGCGCCTGAGATTTTCCAGCGCATAATGGAGCAGGTACTGATAGATTGCGAAGGAACTAATATTTACATTGACGACATTCTTATTCATGCACGAACCAAAGAAGAGCATGACAAATGACTGTCAAGGGTACTTGCAGTGCTAAGGGAAAACGGCATCACCTTAAATGAGAAAAAATGCTCATATTGTGTAAGTAAAGTTGTGTTCATGGGGCATGAGTTGTCTAAGGACGGAGTGAAAGCAACAGAGACAAAAATTGAGGCGGTGTGCAACTTCAGAGCCCCAGAAACAGCCGAGGAGGTAAGGAGTTTCCTGGGATTGGTAAATTTTGTCGGTCGATTTATTCCAAACCTGTCGACTATAACCGAACCTTTGAGACGTCTCACGAAACAAGGTGCCAAGTTTGTTTGGGAACGTGCTCAAGAACAGGGTTTCAAACAATTGAAAGAATGTTTGACGGAAGCTCGCTGTTTAGAATATTATGACCCGAACCTGAAGACCCAAGTCATCGCTGATGCTAGCCCTGTGGGGTTGGGTGCAGTTTTGATTCAAACTGGCCCCGAAGGTCCAAAAGTAATAAGCTATGCCAGCAAAAGTCTATCCAAAGGGGAAAGTAGATACTCCCAGACAGAGAAGGAAGCTTTGGCATTGGTGTGGGCGTGCGAGCATTTCCATATTTACTTCTACGGCAGAGACCAGTTCGAACTGGTGACAGATTGTAGACCATTGGAGTTTATTTTTAAACCCAAAACCAAGCCGTGTGCACGAATTGAACGCTGGGTACTAAGGCTGCAAGCATACAATTTCAAAGTCATTTATCGTCCGGGAAAGTCCAATATAGCTGACCCTTTGTCAAGGTTATTAGATCCACTAGGAAAGGGAGATCAAAGTTTTGATAATGACGGTGAGAAATGTCTCCACCTTCAAGTTCAGTCATCAGCTCCTCGTGCACTGAGACTAGAAGATATTGAAGCAGAATGTGATAGGGACTCTGAGCTCAAGGAATTGTCTCGCAGTCTAGAGACTGGAATCTGGGAAGATTCAACAAAACCATATCGTGCGTTTACAGCAGAAATAAGCCGGGTAGGAAATTTCATACTGCGAGGAACACGTCTAGTAATTCCTATAGCGCTCCGCGAACAAGTTTTGGAGCTGGCACATGAGGGGCACCTTGGAATGTCGAGGATGAAGCAGCGACTCAGGTCTAAGGTCTGGTAGCCAAGGATCGATAGAGATTGTGAGGCCTATGTAGAGAAATGTCATGGATGTCAAGTAGTGGCCTCACCGGACGCACCAGAACCTCTCCGGAGGACAACGTTACCAAGTAAGCCATGGGAATATGTAGCTTTAGATTTTCTTGGGCCATTGCCATCAGGGCATTCTTTGTTGATAACTGTCGACTATTATAGTAGGTTCTTTGAGGTAGATATTATGAAATCGACCACGGCCCAACAAACAATACAAAGACTCAAACCCATATTTGCAAGATACGGATTGCCAAACATGATGAGGTCAGATAATGGACCCCAGTTCATTAGTGAGGAATTTCAAGAATTCTGCCGTGAGAATAATATTGAACTGTGTTATACGACCCCGCTATGGCCACAGGCAAATGGAGAAGTGGAACGGCAGAACCGGTCCTTGTTAAAACGGTTAAGAATTGCCCAAGCTACAGGGAAGGATTGGAAAGAAGAACTATTAACTTATTTAGCAGCGTACCGCAGTACTCCGCATGGAACTACGGGGGTAAGCCCTGCTGAACTTATGTTCAACAGGAAGGTACGTGATAAACTACCAGGTTTCGAAGTTACTAATACTGAAGATGGAGAAATTCGGGACCGGGATATGGAAAGGAGATGGAAAGGAAAAGTCTTATCAGACAGAACAAGAAGAGCCAAGGATAGCGAGATAGCGGTGGGCGACCAGGTGCTGCTAAGGCAACCACAAACAAACAAGTTGACCCCTCCCTATAATCCTATTCCAAACCAAGTAGTCGATAGGAACGGCAATAACATTACCGTCCAAACACCTGCAGGTGTTCAGTACTCTAGGAACTCCACCTTCCTTAAGAGGTTTCATACAAATCCTAGTATCCCAGTACGAGACACCGGAGGGACCGAGCCGCTGACCCAGAAGGATGAACCAACATCTCGAGAGGTCTCTCGACCCAAATCGCCTTCGAAGCTACTGCAGAACCGAGATGTGGTTGATCCATCCGTGCCGCTGTCAAGAAACGAAGATGTAGTATCGGAGGCCCCTGACTATGCCGAGAGCCGTTCCAACAGACCTCAACGTCAGAGGAGACTACCATCACGATATCAAGATTACCTTATAAATTATAATTCTGGACATTCATTTATTTGAAGTCTGGAGTGAACTAATTAGAAATGTGTATCATTCTATCACTTTTATTACTTTATCATATTGAGTTACTAAACACAGTACTAAAATAATTTTGTTCCAAAGGAGGGATGTAGTATCCTATAGTCTCTACTTTGAACTGACTGTATTAGGTTTATATATTATTATGTCACATGAATGTAAGTTGTGTATTTGACTCTGGACTTTGTCTACGGGGTAGCAAGTTTAGAGCTAGGCTTCAGTTCAATCTCGAGAGCAGTGGTGTGTAGGCGCAGGCCTAATAAAGTACCAAATTACAATTACCATGTGTTGACTGTAATTAACAATTTACCTGAGATCCTGTGAGGTAAGGTTGTTACACTATCCTTCTAACATTAGGCCGTTTTCACCATGGCGAAATCAGCGCTTTCGTGTACATTCCTTAGATTCGCAATTTCAAATCAAATCGTACGTATTAGGCTCGTATTTCAATGTATAGTACATAGTTGTGTACTTGCATTGTTTCTGATCTTTCTCGTAGATGATGAGTAATTATCCAGTTATCAAATGGTAAATATAGCAGTAGGGCTCTTGACTAGAGGACTAGATGCTTTTACAGACGTATTTTGAATTCAGATTGGCCAATTCAAATGAAATGTATTCCAATATTGTTTAATGCAGTTGGAAAGAGCTGGATTCACAGATTGCATTACATCTATTACTTGTATAGATCAACATACAATAATACCAGCAAATCATCATAACATTAGTGAGGCGGCATCCCTTTGATATACGCATGGTGCGAAAGGAAAGCGCCATGTTGCTTATCCCGTTACGTTATTGATAGTCATAGGTATTGTGGATGTATTTCATCCTAACGTTTGGGCATCTGTTGCTCCAGGTGGGACGGGCAGAAGACGCGCGCCGACCACGGCATCTCGGACAACTACCGGGCCGTGGACTGGACCCCGATGCGCGCGCACGTCCTCCAGGAACTGTATAACGCGTCCCCGCTCTCCATGCAGTGCAACATGTCCAACGGGCAACGGTTCCCGGGCTACTGGGAGAATCTTCCCGTCTCTCCCGTGCTCTACCCCCTCCCTCCGGCCCCCAGGACCTGCGACAATCAGGAACGGGACTTTGCCGACCGGGACGCTGAGGAAAACTAGCGACTGCAATAACCTTGTGACTGGGGAAACTACAGGAGGTTGCGAGAGGGAACTGACCACTGGTGACCAACCCATCCACTTTGTTCACAAAACATATCATCCAATCAGGGGACTGTGTGTGGTATGGGATTCCGGTTGAACCAATCAGCGGCTTGCATTATTGCCGTACATTGGAACTATCCCAAGCGATCACTGAACCCAACTGTGGTATATTCGAAATCCCAGAGACTTATTCTTGTAGATTGGACTATCGATCGTACGCAGGTTGCCAAGCCCAACTGTCATAACTTGATTCAGCCGTTCAACCACAAATGCGAGATTCAAATAGGTCGTGAGTGGTTCCATTATAATAAACTAGGAAAACGCCATATATGCGTTGTTAGACGAGCGGATAATAATAGTATGTCGACTTCTTTGCCAAACTTTAGCCTACATTCGCCTATTGGGTGACATTTAATTCAGAAATTGGTAGAAACTGCTTCGAGTGGTACCAATTTAGCCCATTCTATGGTTTTTCTTCGAAATGGCTCCCCCGATCAAGCTGAAAGTTCTCAGAAATGTGTATCATAATGTAACTCAACTTCATGCAGAATTTAATTTTTTTTTTTAATAAAAATATATTTTTTTCCGTCGTGTTATTCTAATGGGTATTTTTTAAATTTCTGAAATTCATAAGAAAAAACGTTATCATACGATAATACCACAAAACTATGCAGATCTAGGTTAGATGAGGAACCATAATGATAAAAGGTTGAAGTTGATAGCTGTAGCCGTTTGACCTGTGGAGAACCGGCAAGAAAACATTTTAAAAAACCCATAAAAACGTAAACCAATTTTTTTAACCATGTCAAATTGAATCCTCGCTGAAGCTCGTCTGATAAAATAGAACATTTCACTGTCCTATGTGATCATAAACAGGAGGATGGAGGTGTGACACGCAGGTTGAGGGATAACTCACCATATTCACAATGTGCGGGAATAAGATTGAAATCCATAAATATTCTACATATTGAAATTCATGATTCATTCTCTTGAGGAGGCTGTCTTTTAACATCAGTTACGACAGAAGTCGCTGAGACCCTTACCAATTATTCCATCCCACACCGTAATGTCACCAATGAATTAGTCGAGTCTACTCTCACTTTTCAGATATCGACGTTTGAACTTGAGGCCATTCTGTGTGAAAGATCATTGAATTATTCTGATCGCATGACCAAAGAAGTTCTATATAGTATTGAAATATCAGAGTACACTCTTCACTGGCCAAGCCCGAATGAAGCAGAGCTCCTCAAGTGTTTTCATCCAATATGAACTGGAACCTCCTGAATCTTACTCTCCTGAGGGTACACGGAGGAGCATGGAGGTTATTGTTGGTTCAAGTGATCCCTCGGGACAGTCACAGCGACTCCTGAGGGTCCACTCCTATACAAGGTGAACACGATCTGGACTAGGACCTTGTCAAGTCTGCATTGAGTAACAATCTAAATCAGTATTAGCTAGTACAGGGATGAGGTCCCGGGGTATCTGAATGTCCATAGATCTGGGTGGCCTGATGTTAAGCCACTCCCATCACTGGTGGTCAGTTCATTAATCAGAGTAGTCAGTGAGAAAGTTTCGACAGTTGAAGTTATTCCCAATGTCTCGGGAAATTTGAATAATTATATTAACATAAGTATAAATTCTATCTAATGTATCTGGTTGTAAATGCCCCTCTCTATGAATCCATGTTTTGCCGCCAAAAGATGCCGTTGCTTCATGTCTTATCAACAGCCAATCTGTTCGTTTATTCATTCACATATTCAGTTATGGTGTGTGCGAAGAATGCCGGAGAGCCGTGATGGGTACTTGTCTCGGGAAGGTCAAGTGTTCTCTGCGTGGTGGTCATTCCACGAGGTGTCGTTGAAAGTACATTGAGAGTACTTTCTGGTTTTTACCCTACTTCTACGTCGTGCGATCAGGAAATCCGCCACTGCAATAGCGCACTGTTGCCGTTCTGAAGAACAAGCGCTTTACCACACGAAAATACAAGAAAACGGGAACAAAATTCAAGTGGGAAGCCCCAACCGCCACTGCCGCTTCCTGATAGGCTTGGACAAGACCTGTTAAAAAACGTGTATTTTCCGGAACAAAATCACATACTGGCCGTATTTGATTTTCTTCACATTCACCTTATATCCCAGGAGCCAAGGACGAAAGGCCGAGTTGAGAAACATGTGATCTGAATATCGGAGTAGATGTGGATAAATGAGTATTGACACAATATGCGCCCCTTACAAACCTGCTAGTGGGATTTTGAACACTATAGAGTGGGCCAAAAAGGGCTCCGAAAACGTAACAAGACTACCTCATAAGGTACATGGATGGAAAACACCATTTTGAAAAAATGATACACAGTTTCCTAGTATGTATAGTGGGCCACTATTCTGAGGGGCATTTGCCCTTGAAAACATGTTCACTCAAAATGCAAATATTGGTATCAAAAGATGCGGAACATATGAAGGCAACATAATCAATGCTCAAGACATGATTTTAGAGGATTTTGCCACCCAAATTCAAGGTCAAATGGCCAAAAATATCCCGGGCTAACCTCATGAGATACATGTGTGGAGAAAACGCCGTCCTGTGGGAAGAAGTGTCGAATGTTCATGGTTTTATACGATTTGGGGGTACATTTGTCTTCTGAGACGCGATTGAGTGGACTGTTCTTCAGGAGCAAAAAACACCAAAAACGTGTCGTACGTTATGGTTCTGAAATCTCGGAATCTCCCACATCTTCTGATACCAATATCATGCAGATAAATTCCAGGTGGGAAAAGGCCTATTTTGAGTGAAACGCATCTGAAATGGCAAATATACTCGATAATATTCATTCGAAATCAGTTTTTTTTATTAACTTTTTCTTTCTTTTAAACGTACCTTCTAGGTAATCCTGGAACGCTTTGGCGTCCTTCTCTGTCCCGCTTGGGGCCAAATGCTCTCTAGACGGTTCGTGAGGCTCGCATATTGTGTCCATACCAACTAAAATGCTCGATCCCAGTGCACAAAGCACGTGTACCTCACGAGGGAGGCCTAACCCGCACCACTGGTTCTCCATTTGTCAACCAAGTGATCATCGTTCGACTGTGACAGTTGTTGACCTCGACTCTCCAGATGTCGTCGGTCCAAACGGAGCTCTCAGTTCATTGTTGAAACCCGGAAGTGCTGGGATAATTTCCGGCAGTTCGACTTCCGTTCACCCAGAAATAGTTATTTGTGTTGTTGGCCAAAATCCCGACCGCTTCTTCTTGCCTTCAATTCCATTTCTGGAATTGTTCCAGGCTTTACTGGCAATGCCGGGAATTATTTCCCGAAGTAACGGGTTCTTGTTGGAATGTCAAGATGGTGGGGACTATATGAGGGCTCCGTGTTGGCTGTTCTCTAGGTTACTGACACTTGCTAGCCATGTTTGGGTTACTGACACGTGCCAGCTATGTTTGGGTTACTGACACGTGCCAGCCATGTTTGGGTTACTGACACGTGCCAGCTATGTTTGGGTTACTGACACGTGCCAGCCATGTTTGGGTTACTGACACGTGCCAGCTATGTTTGAGTTACTGACACGTGCCAGCCATGTTTGGGTTACTGACACGTGCCAGCTATGTTTGAGTTACTGACACGTGCCAGCCATGTTTGGGTTACTGACACGTGCCAGCTATGTTTGGGTTACTGACACGTGCCAGCTATGTTTGGGTTACTGACACGTGCCAGCCATGTTTGGGTTACTGACACGTGCCAGCTATGTTTGGGTTACTGACACGTGCCAGCCATGTTTGGGTTACTGACACGTGCCAGCCATGTTTGGGTTACTGACACGTGCCAGCTATGTTTGGGTTACTGACACGTGCCAGCTATGTTTGGGTTACTGACACGTGGAACGAAGCTAAAGTTGAACAGCCATCAACTCAAGCTTCGGTTCACGCTTACAAATAATTACTGTACTTTAGAACAATCGCTGAATGTTGGTTATATCAATAAATCTATTGAATGTTGTTGATGTGTCGGCCAGTCTTGTGTTTTATGGGAATCCCACATGAAATCCTGTCCCCGTGAGACTTGCTCTATTGTTGTATCGTGGTATCATTGAAGCGTCGCTCGTGAATGGCTGGGATAGAGTCCAAGGACGTGTCTAAATTAGTATTTCTGTGCATACTTCCAGACTTGAACTTGATACAGATACAGAAGTGACGCCATTTGTGACGTCTGAATTGACAAGTCCTTTCTTGCGTACCTTGGCTGCCACTCACATGAATCCCTATTACATTTATGATAACGATTTGAAACCCTGACCATCACACTTTCGTACGTTTTATTCAACAATGAAGTCGCAGATCTAAATTGGTGAGCTTATTTTTACTTCTTGTGTATAATGTCCCTGTTTTAATGTGATAAACCTTGAAAAGTGAGGTTATACACCATCGCCATTTATTTCGCGCCAATTCCATTCTTCCATGTTTCATCATCAGCTAGCTGTCGGTGGCCATCATGTGCGTCTAGAAGTTCATACATTTGCCACCAGGTAGCGTGATGGTACAGACCTGACTGAATTCGCCAAAACAATTGGCGCCAAGTTTGCAAGTTAAGTTTGCCAGTACAAGTCCAAGTCGACAAGTTCATATGACATGTTATTCAGACACGTTTCAAGTGTGGTGTGTGAGCAATTAGTAGCATTGTGTCTCAAAATAATTTCTTCGACCTCATATTTCCAAGACACAACTTTTTGTATATCGAAGTTTTTACTGGGAATTTTTTTGAGTCCATACACTCCAATACACAATATTATTATTTTTTTTTAATAACATCGAAACTTGACACAAAATCATTGTTCCCCAATTAAGGCTATGGATGAAAGATAGGATCGTTTGGACGAGGCACCACAAGGGCGATCTTACCACCCTATAACACAATATAATACACAATATGACAGAATATAATCAGACGAGCTTTAGCGAGGATTCAATTTGACATACTGAAAAAAATTGGTGTTCGTTTTTATGTTTTTTTTTATTGTTTTTGTCGGTTCTTCACAGGTCAAACGGCTGCAGCTATCAACTTCAAACTTTTTTTCATCATGGTTCCTCATCTTACTTGGATCTGTATAGTTTTGTGGCAATATCGAATGGTAACTTTTTTTTAATGAATTTTAGAAATTTCAAAAATACTCATTAGAATCACACAGCGAAAAAAAAATTATTTTCCGTAAAAATGAAATTGTGCTTGAAGTTGAGTTAAACTCTGATACACATTTATGGAAATTCTCAGCTTGATCGGGTCAGCCATTTTGAAGTAAAAACATGAAATGTGCTAAATTGGTACCACTCGAAGCAGTTTTTAACCATTTATAACTTGAATGTCACCCAATTGGCGAATGCAGGCAAAGCAAAATTTTGACAAAAAAAGTCGACATACTATTACTATCCGCTCGTCCAACAACGCATATTTGGCGTTTTCCTATTATTATAGAGAATATAATATACAGATACAATAGCTTCGAACCACAGGTTATGGGACTGGTTAGATTTTCTTGATGGAAAGATAAGAGAAGGCCAGTGATACGCACAGATAGAGTTCGAGGAGTGTTGAGTGGGTCTGGTGAAAATAGCTTCATGCACTGCACAGGTCGCAAGGGTTGACTGATCAACATGAAACTTTTTTGTACACGCAAACTCATCCAACTTAGAACTGTATAGTTTTTGGAATGAATCGGTCAGACCGATTTTGAGAAAAATCATCTCAAAGTTTCTAAAAACCCCATGAGATTTGGCTGGGCAGAAAATGTTGAAAAATAAAATCTCTCCAAATAGGATGAAATTCACTCTTAATGTGTAAACATGGATTTTACACATTATTACGATTTTTAAGCAATTCTGATTAGTCGTTTTGAAGAAAAAAAATAAAATAACTGATAATATTCATCAAATATATCATAAAAATTGTTACAGAATTAAGTTGTTGAGATTCACTGCTTTCTAGATTCAAGAGTTGACCAACAATGAAGTATTTTTATATGCGTCAAGGTGTGTAGATTACCAGAGTCAATAAGGTGGCAAGATAAGAACCACTTTAACGACTTTTATAGCTTATTCAGATATCAAGGTGTGTAGAATACCAGAGTCGATAAAGTAGCAAGGGTAGAACTACTTCAACGACTTATATACCTTATTAGGATATCTCGCTCATCTTACAACGCATATTTCGCGTTTGACTAGTATTTTTCAACATTTTCCGCCCAGACAAATTTTATGGGGTTTTTAGATACTTTGAGTCAATTTTTCTCAAAATCGGTCCAACCGATCCATTTAAAAAACTATACAGTTCTAAGTTGGATAAGTTTGCGTGTACAAAAAAAGTTTCATGTTGATCAGTCAACCCCTGCGACCTGTTGAGTGCTTACAAAAAAAAAAAAAAAAAAAAAACACAGACAAAGCCTTATAAGAGTGGGATGGAGACTTCGCTACGCTCATCAATTATATTTGATGAATATAAACAGTTAATTGACGTAATTTACTTATTCTCCTCAAAATGGTTGGTTGAAATTGCATACAGAATGATCATGATGTGTACTATTCATTTCAACACATTCAGAAAAAATTTCATCCCATTTGGAGAGATTTTATTTTTCAACATTTTCCGCCCAGCCAAATCTTATGGGGTTTTTAGAAACTTTGAGATGATTTTTCTCAGAATCGGTTCAACCGATTAATTACAAGAACTATACAGTTCTGAGTTGGATGAGTTTTCATGTACACAAAAGTTCCATGTCGATCAGTCGACTCCTGCGACCTGA
Organism: Brachyptera risi; assembly: GCA_964007535.1. NCBI lineage: Eukaryota > Metazoa > Arthropoda > Insecta > Plecoptera > Taeniopterygidae > Brachyptera > Brachyptera risi. The sequence continues at coordinate 3,163,072 of OZ023329.1, forward strand.
GCAGTGCTTACAAACAAACAAAACAGAAAAAATAAAAACAAAACATAGACAAAACCCTATAGGAGTGGGATGTAGACTTCGGTACGCTCATCTAATAACCAGTTCTTGATTTCTAATTCAATAGACGTATCTGTCCATATTTTTCAATTTACTGGCATTCCATTGAATATGACCGGTACAGTATATTCAAGTCGTCTTTGTCCATATTCATTATTGTAATCATGAATTTCAAAATTGTTTATGAGTCTTAATCCGGTGTTTAAAGGGTGATCATTACTAATTTTGAACCTATCATCAGAATAGAACTTCAGAAAGAATTCGTATTCAAATAATTTACTAGGAAAACGCGGGATGCGCGTTGTGACATGAGCTTAGAAGTATGGAAATCTAGAATCAAAAATGACTTGTCAGCTAAATTTACATCTACAAACCTTGACTTACTTCAAACGTTCAAAAACCTCACCTGCAACGTGTTGATATTCATAGTAACCTGCAACCTGTCGCATAAACACTTTGCAAAACCAATTGATCCAAATATGCAATAAAATGTACACGTTTATTGCGTTTTCTTCATTATTTCTCATTCGATTGTTGTAAAAATCTCCGAAAAGGTGTATAATAATATTGTTCATATTCTGTGAGAATTTGAGAGCTTTTGAAAAATTCTTCTTTTTCAAGTATTATTCCTCCGGGTTATTCTTATGAGGATTTTCCAAATTTTCCGATTATTTTCCGGAAAAACCTTCCAACCGATTCCTCTGAATAACAAACCCAACCTATTCTGGTATGACACCAACGTTCAGAAAAAGTTTCAAGTTGATTGCTTCATTTCTCTGACCTGTTTGCCGCGTACATAATTACAAGAAAAAAAAAAACATAAAAACGAAGCCCATTTTTTTTCAGCGTGTGAAATGGAAAGCTTCGCTACGCTCATCTAACTAGGAAAACGCGGGATGCGCGTTGTGAGATGAGCTTAGAAGTATGGCAATCTAGAGTGAAAAATAACTTGGCAGCTCAATTTACATCTACAAACCTTGACTTACTTCAAACGTTCAAAAACCTCATCTGCAACTTGTTGATATTTATAGTAACCTGCAACCTGTCGCATAAACACTTTGCAAAACCAATTGATCCAAATATTCAATAAAATGTACACGTTTATTGCGTTTTCTTCATTATTTCTCATTCGATTGTTGTAAAAATCTCTGAAAAGGTGTATATTAGTATTGTTCATATTCTGTGAGAATTTGAGAGGTTTTGAAAAATTCTTGTTTTTCAAGTATTTTTCCTCCGGGTTATTCTTACGAGGATTTTCCAAACTTTCTGATTATTTTCCGGAAAAACTTTCCCACCGATTCCTCTGAATAACAATCCAAACCTATTCTGGTATAACACCAACGTTCAGAAAAAGTTTCAAGTTGATTGCTTCATTTCTCTGACCTGTTTGCCGCGTACATAATTACAAAAAAAAAAAAAAAAAAAAAAAAAAAACATAAAAACGAAGCCCATTTTTTTTCAGGGTGTGAAATGGAAAGCTTCGCTACGCTCATCTAAATCAACAGGTAAAACATTGCAGTATTCATAGATGGAATTTATATTATCTTTATTGGATATCTTGAAGAGGGTATAGGAGTCGTGATTTTTAAAATTTAACTTTAAAGTGAACACATTTTGTAAAAGTGTCAGTCGCATTTCCCCATGCTAACAATCCATGAGAAATAGTGGATTCTATCAATGCTATGTAAACAGTGCGCAATCAAGTGAAAGGTAGAATGTTCTCAGGAGTATATAGTTGAAAAACGTAAGATCTTAGTTTACTACACAAACGGTCAATATGAGGTCGCCATGTTGAATTTTTTTGTTGAATTAAATGATCAATGAGATGGTGATGAGATGTAGGTTTCTTGAGCATTGGGAAGAATGGAGGGAAGGGAGCGGTCGTGGCCAGTATTGTAGGACCATCTCAGCATTAGCCTAGACAACAGAAGTGGACCACGATGCACCCCTGTAAAGATGGCCGATGGCGGGTATCGTACCAGATCCAATATGCCACTTCACTTCCCGCATCACATGAAGCGAGCGCGTTAACCACTGTGCTGCACGTGCAAGTAACATAAACTCTGTTGAAATAAGTATTTGGTGCTATTTTTCAGGCCATCATTCTTCAACGACAAAAAGACGCCCATCTTTTGACAATTTCTCAGTTCTGAATTCCTGATTTTCTGAAAGCTGGATGTGTATTTGAAATCATTGTCCCCTATCAGGGCTGAGTGGGAGTTATTCTGAGACACCTGAGGGCGCGATGACCTCATGATGTCCAGTCAGCTCTCCTCACTGATATCAATCAATGGGTCTTCAGATCAATGAGATGGGCGGATTGCTCACACTGTTCATATAACATATTTACAATATATATATATATATATATATATATATATATATATATATATATATATATATATATATATATATATATATATATATATATATATATATATATATATATATTTATATATATATATATATATATATATATATATATATGTATATAAATATATATATATATATATATATATATATATATATATATATATATATATATATATATATATATAATTGATGATCAAATCCTCATGGATAATTAAAAGTCACGTTGACGAATAAATATTCATTTAATTAAATAATTAAATAAATATTTATTCGTCAACGCGACTTTTAATTATCCATAAAGATTTGATCATCAATTACATAATGAGTCGTGAAAGCTTTCAACAAAACATATATATATATATATATATATATATATATATATATATATATATATATATATATATATATATATATATATATATATACATATATATATATATATATATATATATATATATATATATATATATATATATATATATATATATATATATATATATATATATATATATATATATATATATATATAATTCACTGAAGAAATGATTCTCAAGGATTGAGTGTATATATATTTCCTACTGAAATGCCTCGCTTTTCTCCGATTGGCTTGTTTGACAAACGTATGTCGTTTTCGTGTCTGGTTACTTCCAACTCTGTGGTAATCCAAGGAATTACCATTCCAGGCCTGACATACACTGCGCACAGGACTATCACGTTACGAGGTCTGGGAGATCGGGATAAACCAAGCGTGGGGGGGGGGGAGAGGGGGAACATCAAAGGAATTAGGGAACAATGATTGTGTGAATATATTACATTAGAACCCGCACCAGTCTCTTGTTAATCCCCCCCCTCCTCCCCCCTCCCTTCACTCCCCATCTTATGTGCTACGTGCTCGTACGACCCTCACAAACAGCACGGTTAGACTGGGAACACGTATTTCACGGAAACGATGAGTTTGGTTCGTTTTCTCAGCTTTTCTCAAGAAGATCTTCAGTTCAAATTGACCAATTGACGACGAGTGATTGACCCGCCCATAAACGTCACAAAACAGAACATCCAATCAAATGGGCTTTGCCATGTGGGAAAATTGACATTAAACATATCAGAGTATCTCAAATTTCCCATACGAAGTATAGATCAAGGTGGCCTTGGCGATTAGCCACGCCTATCACTAGTGGTCAATTTTCAGTTTCGATTTCGATTTTCCAAAACATTTACAACATTTTCTCGATACATTTTCGAAATGTTTGTACAAATGCGCGTGCAATATTACGTCAATACCAACGACTGCACGAGTAATTTAACAATTCGATACTAATCTTTGAGAATTATTGTTCTGGGAAATTATAAGTATTTATCGATGAATAAGAGAACATATTCATACTCTCCAACTTTGAATGGTTATTTGGGAGCACTGGAATATAGAAATGGTAATTAATCCTACATCATATTTCAATTGATGATGCAGTGTGATATAGTTCCAGTGATGAACAAATCATTGCTTGAATAATATCTAGTGATTAGATATGGGGTAGTTTTACAACATTGAGTAGTTATGTCATTGGTATCACATTTAGCTCCTAGATGGCAGCGTAGTCTGCAAACGTCATTTCCGACACTCCCCGATAGCCGAGACTGTTTCGGTAAATTTGATACTTCATTCTTTCAAATGTAGCAACTCTTATATATTATATTATATTATATTCGATGTCGAATTGGGATTCATTTCACCATAGATTTTTCTATTTATTTATTTATATTATTCATTCATTTATTCATCCATTTATTTATTTCTATTTATTTATTTATTTATATAGATTTAGACCATTTCACCATTCCACTCATATACAAACTCTTGGAAATTGAAGATACAATTTTTGGACAAAAATGATCAATATATTCCAATAAAAATTGTGAGTAAAAAGTTCAAAAGTAAATTGAAGAAGATAGAATATTCTTGTCTTTTGTGAAGATGCCCACGTATAACCTCAATATTGCTTCTCTGTTGGAAGTATCACTGATCTCTCTTTGAGTGATGAGATCGTCCTTGTGGTGCCCCTTACTAACGATCCTACCTTTCGTTCTCAGCCTCGAAGGTACGAAGTACACTTTGAAGAAAAACTACAGAGTATGAAACTTTTCCACGTTTTTATTTTCAGATGCAGATAACAAATTATTCAGTTGGATGAAAAAAAATGAAGAACACAACAATGCTATTAAATACAATTCGAAAAAAAAATCCATTGTTGAAACAATGCTATGTTCTTGGCCATGGTTTCCTCAGTTTGCGTGAAATTCAGATTGATTTCTGAAGATAATGTTTAGATGAGCGTAGCGAAGATTCCATTTCACATACCGGAAAAAAATGGGCTTGGTTTTCATGTTTTTTTTTTGGTAATTTTGTGCGCAGCATACAGGTCAGGAAATAATACCAATCGAATTGAAAATTTTTCTAAATATTTTTGTCATACCAGAATAGACTGGGATTGTTATTCAGGAAAATCAGTTGATAGGTTTTTCCGGGAAAAAACGGTGAGGTTCGAAAAATTCTCATAATAATAACCCAGAGGAAAAATACTTGAAAAACAATAATTTTTCAAAAGCTCTCAAATTATCACCAACTATGAACAATATGTACTGGGCAAACGCGTCATGTGTTTCCGCGTTGATGGATGAGCTGGAACATATCGCCTTATCTTTGGATTGGTGATTATACATATATACACCTTGAGATCCAAACCATTACATCACTGCCATCTTATTTTTCATTATTTCTATGATGATAAAGAAGGCTTTGTTTTAATCGTTCACAGTTAAGAGGTGACACCTGTGGCTTGGATTTAATTGGTATCTTAATAGCTTTGAGTGATTCACAAAAATTACATTATATATTTTTTTACATCAAAACGGCTGATCCTATTTGAGTGAAAGTTCGAAATAATGTGTATCATTATTATAATAAAATTCCCTGAGAATTTGAAATGTTTCGAATGGAAATTATTTCACGAATATTTTCCTCTGAGTTATTCTAAAAGGGATTTTTGAAAACTTCAAATTGGGTTTTTCCAGAAGTGGTTCAACCGATTGCGCCTCAAAACTATACAGTATCGAATTAGATAATGACACTTGTGTATGCCAAGTTTCAACTGATTTTAATTTTTCGTTTGACCCGTGGAGCGCGAAAAAAAAGAAAAAAAAAACAGTCACTTTTTTTTCGCGTATATGGCGAAATTGAGTCTTCGCTTCGCTCATCCAATAAGTATGCGATATTTGTGCACGTTTTCCTCATATTTGACAACCCGCACTCAAGAACTAGTGTTCTCACGCGGCCTTCTGTATAATTCCATTATCTTCACTTATGCCATGTATCAGCAATTATAACGACTGGCAGGCTCCGCCCCCATGACGTCACAAATCATACCGTCCAATCAACAGGTCTGTTAGAACTGTAGTGAAACTCAAATATCCAATCGGGGTATCTTGAGATGACTACAAATGATATGATCCTACCGGCACAGTATAGCTGAGTGGTTAGCTCACTTGCTTCGTGATCCGGAAGGTGAAGGGACATATCGGACCCGGTTCGATCCCCGCCACCGTCCATCTTTACAGAGGTTTTTCGTGGTTTCCCTCTGTAGTCTAGGCTAATGCCGGGATGGTTCGCACAATATAGGCCACGACCGCTTCCTTCCCACTACCCATAAAAACCTTCATCTCATCGTCCCATCATCTCATTAATCATTCATCCGACGCCAATAGATCTTAGTAATCATTACAGTGCGTCGTTAAAACTCAATAAAAAAAAAAATGATATGATCCAACTGGCCGACTGGTAAAGCCATGCCTATTTTTAGTCGTCAATAATTATTGTATCATACAGCAAAGAATGAAATGAACATTGTGATTGATTGTTCTAAGATGATACGGTAATGTACAGCAAGGATGTGATGAAATCATTTGAAGTATTATCTCTCAAAACTGATTAAATTCACAAAATTCACTGCACTATCAATAGGATAATGACACTTGCAAATAGACGCTTGGTAACTGATCTGATCTAATATTTCTGAACAAAGTTGTAAATAGTTATATAGATTCATCTTCAATTGCTAGCCAATTACACTTCCATGTACCACCTCGTTTAACCCGAAAACAGTTTAAATTCCACCCAAATAATAGCAGAATGGATATTAGTAAATATTCATGTATAAACCAGCCACAGAATTCATATAACTCCATTTCCCATCTAAACACTAGTTTAGACTTGCATTTCAATAATCTTTCACAATTTAAATCAATTTCAAGATATATAGCAGATAGGCTAACTTAGTGTGCTTTCATGATTCACTGTTCAATTATTGAACTAATGTACTCTAAATTTACCTGTGTTTATGTTCTTGTTTGTGTTATGTTCATTATATATTTATATTGTTTGTTTTCATGTATGTGTTGTCCTTTTATTAAATTAGCACTAGTGGGAATGTATTTTTCTGTTGCTGATAAAGACTAAATCAATCAATCAATCAATCAATCAATCAATCAGATTAGAATAAGTGAAAGCATGACATTATCTTGAAGTTGATTGGACGAGCTTTAGCGAGGATTCAATTTGACACACTGAAAAAAATTGGTGTTCGCTTTTATGTTTTTTTTCCATGTTTTTTTGTCGGTTCTCCACAGGTCAAACGGCTACAGCTATCAATCTCAAACATTTTTTACTCATGGTTCCTTATCTAACTTAGATCTGTATAGTTTTGTGGCATTATCGGATGGTAACTTTTATTTTTATGCATTTTAGAAATTTTAAAAATACGCATTAGCCCATTACCCACGGCGGAGAAAATAGAAATTATTTAAAACTAGGAAAACGCGGGATGCGCGTTGTTAGACGAGCTTAGGGGTATAGAAATCTGGAATGAAAAATAATTTGTCAACCCAATCTACATCTACAGACCTTGGATCACTCCAAACGTTCAAAAACCTTACGAGAATCAGTTATGTCACGGCCTTCCTCTTCATTCATTTCAATCGTTTTGAATTAATTGGTGACACTTGTTGCTATAGATTTAATTGCTTCCCGTAATAGCCTAAATTTATGGGAAAATGCTTTATAAATGCGTTTTCTTCGTTATTTCTCATCCGATTGATGCGAAAAATCTCTCAAAATGTGCTTAATAGTTTCCTTTATATTCGGCGAAAATTTGAGAGGTCTTGAAAAATTTTGATTTTTCAAGTATTTTCCTCCGGGTCATTCTAATGGGGATTTTTGAAATTTCTAAAATTCATAAAAAAAAAAGTTACCACCCGATAATGCCACAAAACTATACAGATCTAAGTTAGATGAGGAACCATGACGAAAAAAAGTTTGAAGTTCATAGCTGTAGCCGTTTGACCTGTGGAGAACCGACAAAAAAACATAAAAACAAAAAAAAAAAAAAAAAAAAAAAAAACATAAAAACGAACACCAATTTTTTTCAGTATGTCAAATTGAATCCTCGCTAAAGCTCGTCTAAAAAAAAAAAATGAAATTTTGTGTGAAGTTGAATTACATTCTGATCCACATTTCTGGAGATTCTCAGCTTGATCGGGTCAGCCATTTCGAAGAAAAACATAGAATGTGCTAAATTGGCACTACTCGAAGAAGTTTTTACCCCCATTTATAATTCAAATGTCACTCAATTGACGAATGTAGGCAAAAGTGTGGCAGAAAAATCGAAATACCATTACTATCCGCTCGTCTAACAACGCATATATGGCGTTTTCCTAGTATACTACAATGTTCCGTGAACATGGAGAAGAATAGTAGACATTAATTCTTCCATTTTATGAACACTGGTTTCAGATTTTCGAATAACATTTTATTTCCGTTTCATCAGTCTCCATGGCTACCATCAGACATAGTGTTAGTATCGTTTATACGACCTTCGGTCCCGGCTCGGAGTCCATTATGTGATGTTCAGAACAATGTCGTGTTCCTTGTTCCATCTGTCGGGAACAAGGTGTGACGATATCACGTGATGTTGGAGGTGAAGCCACGAGAGCTGACTCATGCCTCCATATACGATCTGTAACGCAATCAATTTAATTCAATCAAATGTATGAACCATTTCACTCTTCGTCTTATCACAAAACACGAGAACAGAAAACAATACAAACAGTGATGAGGTGAACCAAATATATACATGAAGATCAACATTGCGGAACAAAGAAAGAAGAAAACAAGGAAATGTCCGCGTGAGAACTGAATCAGTCTCCACCCACTTCTTCATCAGAGTCTCTCGGTGGCATGTAATGTAGGCAACACACAATACATCTGATCGAAATCCCAATTGTTCGATAGACTCGGACTGTCGATAACATAGTTTGTCGAATTGATATGGGATTTCGATGACTTGGATTTTCGAAGATGTGGGATTTCGATGACTTGGGTTTTCGAAGATGTGGGATTTAGATGACTTGGGTTTTCGAAGATATATGGGATTTCGATGACTTGGGTTTTCGAAGATGTGGGATTTCGATGACACGGGTTTTCGAAGATGTGGGATTTCGATGATTTGGGTTTTCGAAGATATGGAATTTCGATGACTTGAGTTTTCAAAGATGTGAGATTTCGATGACACGGGTTCTCGAAGATGTGGGATTTCGATGACTTGGGTTTTCGAAGATGTGGGATTCCGATGACTTGGGTTGTCCAAGATGTGGGATTTCGATGACTTGGGTTTTCAAAGATGTGGGATTTCGATGACTTGGGTTCTCGAAGATGTGGGATTCCGATGACTTGGGTTGTCCAAGATGTGGGATTTCGATGACTTGGGTTTTCGAAGGTGTGGGATTTCGATGACTTGGGTTTCCGAAGATATATGGGATTTCGATGACTTGGGTTTTCGAAGATGTGGGATTTCGATGACACGGGTTTTCGAAGATGTGGGATTTCGATGATTTGGGTTTTCGAAGATATGGAATTTCGATGACTTGAGTTTTCGAAGATGTGAGATTTCGATGACACGGGTTCTCGAAGATGTGGGATTTCGATGACTTGGGTTTTCGAAGATGTGGGATTCCGATGACTTGGGTTGTCCAAGATGTGGGATTTCGATCACACGGGTTTTCGAAGATGTGAGATTTCGATGACTTGGGTTTTCGAAGATATGGAATTTCGATGATTTGAGTTTTCGAAGATGTGAGATTTTGATGACACAGGTTCTCGAAGATGTGGGATTTCGATGACTTGGGTTTTCGAAGATGTGGGATCTCAATTTCTTGGGTTCTCGAAGATGTGGGATTTCGATGACTTGGGTTTTCGAAGATATGAAATTCCGATGACACGGGTTCTCGAAGATGTGGGATTTCGATGACTTGGGTTTTCGAAGATGTGGAATTTCGATGACACGGGTTCTCGAAGATGTGGGATTTCGATGACTTGGGTTTTCGAAGATATGGGATTTCGATGACTTGGGTTTTCGAAGATGTGGGATTTCGATGACTTGAGTTTTCGAAGATGTGAGATTTCGATGACTTGGGTTCTCGAAGATGTGGGATTTCGATGACTTGGGTTCTTGAAGATGTGGGATTTCGATGACTTGGGTTCTCGAGGATATGGGATTTCGATGACTTGGGTTCTCGAAGATGTGGGATTTCGATGACTTGGGTTCTCGAAGATATGGGATTTCGATGACCTGGATTTCGAAGATATGGGATATCGATGACTTGGGTTCTCGAAGATATGGGATTTCGATGACTTGGGTTCTCGAAGATGTGGGATTTCGATGACCTGGGTTTTCGAAGATATGGGATATCGATGACTTGGGTTCTCGAAGATATGGGATTTCGATGACTTGGATTCTCGAAGATATGGGATTTCGATGACTTGGGTTCTCGAAGATGTAGGATTTCGATGACTCGGGTTCTCAAAGACATGGGATATCGATGACTTGGGTTTTCGAAGATGTGGGATTTCGATGACTTGGGTTCTCGAAGATATGGGATATCGATGACTTGGGTTCTCGAAGATGTGAGATTTCGATGACTTGGGTTCTCGAAGATATGGGATTTCGATGACTTGGGTTCTCGAAGATAAGGGATTTCGATGACTCGGGTTCTCAAAGATATGGGAATTCGATGACTTGGGTTCTCGAAGATATGGGAATTCGATGACTTGGGTTCTCGAAGATGTGGGATTTCGATGACTCGGGTTTTCGATGATGTGGGATTTCGATGACTTGGGTTCTCGAAGATATGGGATTTTGATGACTTGGGTTCTCGAAGATGTGGGATTTCGATGACTCGGGTTCTCAAATATATGGGATTTCGATGACTTGGGTTCTCGAATATATGGGATTTCGATGACTCGGGTTCTCGAAGATATGGGATTTCGATGACTTGGGTTTTCGATGATGTGGGATTTCGATGACTCGGGTTCTCAAAGATATGGGATTCCGATGACTCGGGTTCTCGAAGATATGGGATTTCGATGACTTGGGTTCTCGAAGATGTGTGATTTCGATGACTTGGGTTCTCGAAGTTGTGGGATTTCGATGACTTGGGTTCTCGAAGATGTGGGATTTCGATGACTCGGGTTCTCAAAGATATGGGATTTCGATGACTTGGGTTCTCGAAGATATGGGAATTCGATGACATGGGTTCTCGAAGATGTGGGATTTCGATGACTTGGGTTTTCGATGATGTGGGATTTCGATGACTTGGGTTCTCGAAGATATGGGATTTCGAACGGTTGTATTCTCGCTGACTCGATGTGCTGCCGCATCGCAAGCCGAATAGAGAGGAAGCTAGTCGGGTGTCGAAGCTCTATCTCACCACTCGACAAGAGAGCATAATCACATAAGATTATATCCGTTATTATTCCATTACTCCACAACAATCACATATCCCTCCTCCAGCCCCGGCATGTCGAGTGTATCGCGGTACAGTGGAACAGTTCGTTAACTCATTACAGCGCACCGCCATTGTGTTGCACAACGCTGCCTCGGTTAACTCTGCCAAGCAGCCAACTCGATTAGCTCGACTACATTGATTAGAGCAAACTTCAACCAACCCGTGGATCGGGCACAGAAAGCTAGGAAACTGCACGGAGAATAATAACATATGGCTGAGCTTCTTGTGGGGTGGTTGGTGTAATGGCATTAGTCGGAGCCGGCTTCAACCCCGGGCTGCGCTAATCTAGCCATGTTAATAGAGGCAGATTGTTCCGGGCTGGATGCTTGCTAAACTAGACATGTGTGGAGTGTAAGTAGGTCTAATTCACTTTATTAACAACTTTACATTTCGCAGGAGGTTCAATTCAATTTTCTAATCATTCTATTCCTCCTTGTACAACCATACAAAGAGATGCAATACTAATGAATAAAGGGAAAATAATGGTAATATAATAGTGATGAAAAATGAATATTATTATAACTTATTGGATGAGCGGAGCGAAGACTCAATTTCACCATACCCGAAAAAAAGTACTTTTTCTTTTTTTTTTTGTTCGCGCTCCACAGGTCAGACGAAAATTCAAAATTAGTCGAAACTTGGTACACACAAGTGTCATTATCTCATTCGATACTGTATAGTTTTGAGACGCGATCGGTAGAACCGCTTCATAGAAAACTGATTTCAAAATTTTCAAAAATCCCCTGAGAATAACCCAGAGAAAAAAATGCAGGACAAATATTTCATCCGAGAGAATTCAAATTCTCAGGAAATTTCTATCTGATAATTAGATGAGCGTGACAAAAATTCTATCCCACTCTTATGGGGCTTTGTCTTTTTTCTTTTCTTTTTGTTTGTTTGTGGGCACTGCACAGGTCGCATGGGTAGACTGATCAACATGATTTTTTTTGTACGGGCACACTTTTACAACTTGAAACTGTATAGTTTTTGGAATGAATCGGTTAGATAGATTTTGAGAAATATCATGTCAAAGTTTTTAAAAACCCCATAAGATTAGGCTGGGTGAGAAAATTTGAGAAAATGTAATCTCTCCGAGGAGAATAAAATTTTCTCCGAGTGTTCAAACATAAATGATACACATACCCACCATTTTGTAGGCAATTATAACCAGCCGTTTCGAAGAAAAAAATTCAAATGACTGTTTTCATTCATCAAATATATGGTAATGAGCCAAGATTCACTGCTTCCTAGATTCGATATTTGCCCAAGCATTAAATATTCTTCATATTCGTCAAGGTGTGTAGAATACCAGAGAAGATAAAGTAGCAATTAAATGGGGGACAAAGTGTGTAGAATACCAGAGTCGATAAAGTAGCAATTGAATGAAGGACAAAGTGTGTAGAATACCAGAGTCGATAAAGTAACAAATATATAGGACTGTTATTATACCTTATTCAGGTATCTCGCTCATCTTACAACGCATATTTCACGTTTGCCCAGAAGAAATGGTTTCAAAGTTCATAGAAATAAAAAAGTATTTGCATTCACTCAAAACCTATATGAAATTTTGCAATTTATTATATTTCGAATATTCCGAATGGAATTCTGACTTTGAGTGATAGGAGAGTCAAGAAGCTTGCGTAAGACAATGTCGTGTCAATGTTCCCACATAACAAACAGCCCATTTGATTGGATGTTCTGTTTTGTGACGTTTGTGGGCGGGTCAATCACTAGTCGTCAATTAAAAGGAACACGAAAAGCAAAGCTACAAATTCCGAATGTACTTTAACAATTTATATTGGATATGTCGGATCGAAGGTTGAAGTAACTAGCAGATGACGTCACATGTTCACTGCGCTCTCATTGGTTGTTTACCGCAAGTCGGCCGATTGGGTTGATCTATTCAGAAGCTCTGCTCACCAAGCCACCAGCGATCGAGTTGATGTTGTGATTACACGTCCTATTCCAGGCTGGTTGGCCGATCCGGTTGGCTATTGAGGCATAAGAGGTTGTGTGGCCATATGCACAAGGTGTATGGAGATGGCCTATCGCCTGATGGATCACGAGGGAGGGTAGACACAGAACAATTGCTCCACGTTATTCTTAAAAACAAGTAGAATCAGTTTCGATTACTCGATTTTCCTCCTAAATTTCCCCCGCGGGAAAATTGCTAGGCAAACGCGAAATATGCGTTGTAGGATGAGCAAGATATCTGAATAAGGTATAATAACAGTCCTACATTTGCTACTGTATCGACTCTGGTATTCTACACATTTTATCCTTCATTTAATTGCTACTTTATCTTCTCTGGTATTCTACACACCTTGACGAATATGAAGAATATTCAATGCTTGGGCAAATGTCGAATCTAGGAAGCAGTGAATCTTGGCTCATTTCCATATATTTGATGTATAAAAACAGTTATTTGAATTTTTTCTTCGAAACGGCTGGTTCGAATTGCTTACAAAATGGTGGTTATGTGTATCACTCATGTTTGAACACTCTAAGAATTTTTTTCGGAGAGGTTTCATTTTTTCAAATTTTCTCACCTAGCCTAATCTTATGGGGTTTGTAAAAACTTTGACATAATATTTTTCAAAATCAAATCGACCGATTCATTCCAAAAATTATACAGTTCTAATTTGTAAAAGTTGGCCCGTACAAAAAAAGTTCAATGTTGATCAGTCAAACCCTGCAACCTGTGCAGTGCCCACAAAAAAAAAAAAAAAAAAAAAAAAAAACACAGACAAAGCCCCATAAGAGTGGGATGGAGACTTCGCTACGCTCATCTAATAATACCTCATCCAGATATCTCGCTCATCTCACAACGCATATTTCGCGTTTGCCTAGTACCATAGCTTCACTCTGACTCATATAATAATGTATAATCAAGCCAATTGAATATCGCGCGCTCCCAAGCGTGAAGCTCATCAATTAATAACGAGGCAGAAAGCCCTATGTGTTGGTAATTGCATATGCACATTCATAAGCGATTACCGACCGTTTATATGTGTTCAATGAAATATCAAATCGAGTGTTAATCAATAACGGCGACGTACAGCAGTGTGGAGGCAGTGGAGCGTGGCTGGCGCGGACAATGCGGTCAGGGGGCACATTGCTATTCAGCGCAGACCCAGTTCACTGATCCGGCCATCACACAACTAATATCGACACGAATTGTTATGCAACAGGGAATTAGTATACATGCACTGGCTTTGGGGATATTGAAATGAAGCAAAGCCATCTGGGTTGAATCGAATAGATTGCAGTTTTTGCCAGTAATTCGATTTGAGATGTTTGTATTAGGATTGAGATGGCGGGGCCGGAGATTGGGTTGCGTACAGAGTCGAGCCATATGGGAGGTTCTTGGTCGCTCTCTTGTGGGGGCTGGTGTGGGGGGGGGGGGACGCGATGACGCCACCACTCTCGTCAAGCCGGCTTTATGAGATGAATAAACACAACTTGTCACACAGATAAAAGAGATTCTGAACAGTTCTTTATTCTCTTGGACAGCCCTCACACAAGACATTGTTTCACGCGGGCTTCATGATTCTTTCAAATTATACTCACATTCAGATTCATATCTGGAATATTCGAAATAATTGCACAATTTATATAAATGATGAATATATGAAAATACTATTATTATTTCCAGACACATAATACCATTTATATAATATTTTTTTTTTTTGTATTGGTCATATACACTGACACAGAAAGAGAAACACAATTACAACAACAAAAAATCCACAAAGCCCTTAAAAAAGGCTTAACTGTGGGTTAAAATAGTGAATTATGAGGTGAATTCAAATTCGGACGTATTTCTCAAACAGTAAAAGTAATAAAGTAGTTGGAGTGAAAAGAAAAAAAGAAAAACATTGAATGATTTGTTACATTCTCCCTATACTGAGTGTAAGGTTTCTTTGATCACTAATGATTTCAAGCAATCAATTAAGTTACATCAAGTAACGAGAAAAGTAGACAGTTGTACAAGATTGTAAGAAAGAAATAATTATCCATTCTTCATTTCTATATACTAACATTATTATTCCGTTAATTCATTTGTGTTGCATCTATATAGGCCTATATATCTATTAAGAGTCCACGGGAGTCGATTTAGTGAAATATCAGTTTCTTGGTGATTACTTTTGAACGGTATGGGTTCATGCCGGGATGGTTCCCACAATATGTGGACGTTCCTTCCCATTACCTGTGTAGCCCCCATCTCATCATCTCATCATCTCATCATCTCATTGATCATTCATCCGACGCCAACAGATTTCAGTTATCATGTTCAGTGCGTCGTTAGACCAGATATAAGAGATCAGAAGGATGAAGATATGGAAAACGAGTTGATAAATCTAAGAATATGAAGGTGAGAAAGAAGACGCGATTATTTTTCACGCACCACAAATGGATATTGAATAGAAGAAGAGAGAAGATTTGTGAAAAATGATGGCAGACAGAGATCGAAGAAGAAATTTCAAAAGATATTGATTAGTCTCTCCCCCCCCCCCCCCCCCCCGCCACATTCCTACACACAACTTTCGAATTGCCCGTCATCCCTTAAGACTAAGAGTCCACGGGAGTCGATTTAGAGGAATATCAGTTTTTTGGCGATAACTTTTGATCGGTATGAGATATCAGAATCCTAATACGCGAGAAACACAGGTAATTATAATAGTTTCAAGATGATATAAGTAAGTCATAACTAAATTCAAGTCATGTCGCATTTTTTACTGTCAAGCGTATAATGCTGAAAATATACATATTCCAGCTGTGGACGTTTGACAGTTATGTGACATGACTCGAATAGTTATTAATTATATCATCTTGAAGCTATTATAATTATCTGTGTTTCTCGCGTATTAGGATTCTGATATCTCATACCGTTCAAAAGTTATCAACAAGAGATGATATTCCTCTAAATCGACTCCCGTGGACTAGGTCAACTTGTAGCTATGATTCTCACAACTCATCGGCTATGTTCCATTATTTGTGGAGCAATTTGTTTGGGATGGTGAGGTCGTCCTATTGGTGCCTGAACGAGGTCCATCGTCACGTGACACGTACCTTGTCGCCCTAGCGGCAACTTGCTTTAACTAGCTGGTATCGGCCAGAGATCGGCCTGTCAGCCCCCCCCCCGGCCCAAACAACTAGATCATCAGATCGTCGCCCCAGCCGACAAGACCAGGGACAACGTTCACCTCATCTCACGGGGCTGTTGTTTATGTCAAGTGACGTCACTCATTGTTGCAAGAGAGAGACAACAATGTCCACCAGTTGGAATTGACCAATCAGAATGTTTGGTAGTCCACCAGTTCGCTGTAATGTTATGGTAACTACAGGCTTCTGTCAAGTGACGTCACTCATTGTTGCACGAGACATACAACAATGTCCACCAGTTGGAATTGACCAATCAGAATGTTTGGTAGTCCACCAGTTCGCTGCGTTGCTATGGTAACTACAGGCTTCTGACAAGTGACGTCACCCATTGTTGCAAGATACAGACAACAATGTGCACCAGTTGGAATTGACAAAACAGAATGTTTGGTAGTCCATCAGTCCGCTGTATTGCTATGGTATCTACAGGCTTCTGTCAAGTGACGTCACCCATTGTTGCAAGAGACAGACAACAATGTCCACCAGTTGGAATTGACCAATCAGAATGTTTGGTAGTCCACCAATTCGCTGTGTTGCTATGGTAACTACAGGCTTCTGTCAAGTGACGTCACCCATTGTTGCACGAGACAGACAACAATGTCCTCCAGTTGGAATTGACCAATCAGAATGTTTGGTAGACCACCAGTTCGCTGTGATGCCATGGTACCTACAGGCTTCTGTCAAGTGACGTCACCCATTGTTACAAGAGAGAGACAACAATGTCCACCAGTTGGAATTGACCAATCAGATTGTTCGATAGTCCACCAGTTCACTGTGTTGCTATGGTAACTACAGGCTTGCGACCTGTGCAGTCAAACCGTGCGACTTGTGCAGTTAAACCGTGCGACCTGTGCAGTCAAACCTTGCGACCTGTGCAGTCGAACCGTGCGACCTGTGCAGTCAAACTGTGTGACCTGTGCAGTCAAACCGTGCGACCTGTGCAGTCAAACCGTGCGACCTGTGCAGTCAAACCGTCCGACCTGTGCAGTTAAACCGTGCGGCCTGTGCAGTCAAACCGTGCGACCTGTGCAGTCAAACCGTGCGACCTGTGCAGTCAAACCGTGCGACCTGTGCAGTCAGACCGTGCGACCTGTGCAGTCAGACCGTGCGACCTGTGCAGTCAAACCGTGCGACCTGTGCAGTCAAACAGTGCGAACTGTGCAGTTAAACCGTGCGACCTGTGCAGTCAAACCAACCGTGCGGCCTGTGCAGTCAAACCGTGCGACCTGTGCAGTCAAACCTTGTGACCTTTGCAGTCAGACCGTGCGGCCTGTGCAGTCAAACCATGCGACCCGTGCAGTCAAACCGTGCGACCTGTGCAGTCAGACCGTGCGACCTGTGCAGTCAAACCGTGCGACCTGTGCAGTCAAACCTTGTGATCTGTGCAGTCAAACCGTGCGACCTGTGCAGTCAAACCGTGTGACCTGTGCAGTCAAACCGTGCGACCTGTGTAGTCAAACCGTGTGACCTGTGAATTCAGACCGTGCGACCTGTGCAGTCAAACCGTGCGACCTGTGCAGTCAAACTGTGCGACCTGTGCAGTCAAACCGTGCGACCTGTGCAGTCAAACCTTTTGATCTGTGCAGTTAAACCGTGCGACCTGTGCAGTCAAACCGTGTGACCTGTGAAGTCAAACCGTGCGACCTGTGCAGTCAAACCGTGTGACCTGTGCAGTTAAACTGTGCGACCTGTGCAGTCAAACCGTGCGACCTGTGCAGTCAAACCTTGTGATCTGTGCAGTCAAACCGTGCGACCTGTGCAGTCAGACCGTGCGACCTGTGCAGTCAAACCGTGCGACCCGTGCAGTCAGACCGTGCGACCTGTGAAGTCAAACCGTGCGGCCTGTGCAGTCAAACCGTGTGACCTGTGCAGTCAAACCGTGTGACCTGTGCAGTCAAACCGTGTGACCTGTGCAGTCAAACCGTGTGACCTGTGCAGTCAAACCGTGCGACCTGTGCAGTCAAACCATGCGACCTGTGCAGTCAAACCGTGCGACCTGTGCAGTCAAACCGTGCGACCTGTGCAGTCAGACCGTGCGACCTGTGCAGTCAAACCGTGCGACCTCTGCAGTTAAACCGTGCGACCTGTGCAGTCAGACCGTGCGACCTGTGCAGTCAAACCGTGCGACCTCTGCAGTTAAACCGTGCGACCTGTGCAGTCAAAGCGTGCGACCTGTGCAGTCAAACCGTGCGACCTGTGCAGTGCTCACAAATAACACACATACAAGGCTCTACACGAGCGGGATGGGAGTCTTCGATGTCGCTCGTCGCATCTAGCAATGAACACAGTTTTTTTCTCTCACTATCATCAGTTTTGTACATACAAATGAAAACACTGAACAGTCAAATACCATCCACTGAGTCTCTGAGGGAGACTTGACTGTGGGAAGAGTAAATGATGAAGGATGATCAGCAATAATCATGATGATACAGATATGATGAGAATGGAATGAAGGAAGAGAGAATGTCAAAAACATATAAGTGGAAGATGAAAGTGGAATATGCTAGAGAGAGATTCGTCCATTCTTCATGTATATCTATTTTTCGATGTGAAATAGTTTCCCAGGTCAAAGTTGAGCCAACAGTGATCCTCAAATCCCACCGGGCAATGATTAACACATTGATATAAACTCTTTCAGACGCTGTTTTTAGACGCGAAACACTTTTCATTTTCTCCTCAGTGAAGTAATTCGACAATGAAACAATGAAATCACTCATCGGAAGCATTGCGTTGTATTCAGTCCTGGAGCACAATCATTTATCAGACGAGCTTTAGCGAGGATTCAATCTGAAATACTGAAAAAAATTGGTGTTCGTTTCCATGTTTTTTTTCTTTATGTTTTATTGTCGGTTCTCCACAGGTCAAACGGCTACAGCTATCAATTTCAAACTTTTTATATCATGGTTCCTCATTTAACTTAGACTTGTATAGTTCTGTGGCATTATCGGGTGGTAACTTGTTTTTTTATGAATTTTCGAAATTCCGAAAATACCCGTTAGAATAACACAGCAGAAAAAAATTGAAATATTTTTATTTTCGAGAATATGAAATTTTGTGTGAAGTTGAATTACATTCTGATACACATTTCTGGAAATTATCAGCTTGATCAAGTCCGCCATTCTGAAGAAATACTATAAAATGTGCTAAATTGGTACCACTCGAAGCAGTTTTTACCCATTTATAGCTTGAATGTCACCCAATTGGCGAATGTAGGCAGAAGTTTGGCAAAGTGGTCGACATACTATTACAATCCGCTCGTTCAACAACGCATATATGGCGTTTTCCTAGTATATCATAATATCATAACATCAGAATATCAGAATATCAGAATATCATAATGTCGCCATATCGTCTTACAAGCGGCTATTAAACCCCGAGACAAAGACTAGAACTAAACACAATCAAGTCCTAATGGGACTGAATCGCCAGGAAAACTATAATTAGTTTCAGATAACATGTACTCAACAACCCCCCCCCCCCCTCCCTTCCCCCCATCAACCCCGTCAGCCATAACTCGATTCATCACCGGAACGATAAATAACCCCCCTATCCCGCTAATAACCACCCCTCTTGTTCCCTAATCCGGGACCACTTGCCTCCTCAAGTGGTTTATCCCTGGGGAGCCGAGCGCCGCTCTGTGGCCGCGATCACGCACACACACACGCACACGTCGCACTTCATTTGTCCCCCCCCCCCTCCCCCCCCCCCCCCCCTTGCCTCGCGGCGCGGCTCGAGTGTATCATCACACCGCATAAACACGCTCGTGCTATCGTGTTGTCACACGTAGCTCAGAGCTGGGCTCCGGGCGGTGATGGCCATATCGGGCCTCGGTTCGATTCCCGCCACAGTCCTATATCCATGTATCAAAGTGCCCCTCCTAATGTAGAGAGAGTGATCAGAAAGATCTGAATTCTATTGATTAAAATATTTTTAAATAACAATATACTATACTTCTACTACTACTACTACTACTACCACTCGTAAGAATTGTAAACATAATGTTTAGTTAAAAAAAAGAGGTCACTATAGACATATAAGTAGAATGAAAAATGTGAAGTTTATGTAGCCTATATATATTACTAGGCAAACTCGTTATGTGTTGCCGCGTTGATGGATGAGCTGGAACATATCAACTTATCTTTGGATTGGTTATTATATATATATATATATACACCTTGAGATCCAAACCATTACATCACTGCCATCTTATTTTCATTATTAATTCCAATGATAATGAAGAAGGCTTTTTTTAATCGTTTTCAGTTGAGAGGTGACACCTGTGGCTTGGATTTAATTAGTATCTTAATAGCCTTGAGTGATTTTAAAAATTACATTATATATTTTTTTTCACATCAAAACCGCTGATCCGATTTGAGTGAAACTTCGGAATAATGTGTATCATCATTATATTAAAATTCCCTGGAAATTTGAATTCTCTCGAATGAAATATTTTTCATGAATTTTTTTGAATGAATATTAGATTTTTAAGGCGCATCGACAGCGAGATGAATTTTTTTTCTCCGGGTTATTCTCATGGGATTTTTGAAAACTTTAAAATAATTTTTCTCAGAAGTGGTCAATCCGATTGCGCCTCAAAACTATACAGTATCGAATTAGATAATGACACTTGTGTTTGCCAAGTTTCATTCGATTCTGAACTTTTGTTTGACCTGTGGAGCGCGAAAAAAAAAAAAAAGTAACTTTTTTTCGGGTATGGCGAAATTGAGTCTTCGCTTCACTAATCCAATAATTAGTTTATGTACGTGATCCAGAAATATGAAGAAGGAAGTGTTGTAGTAGATAAGTGATACGTACCTCACGTTAACAAGGCGTACATAATCAGTAGCTTCACACCGCTTCACAATAAACCGGGAAGTTTCCCACATATTCGACATTATATTAGTGATGATATACAATGCCTTGTTCAGATTCTATTTGTAAATGTCCAATATGGCCGCCGAGATTGCAACGATCACATGTCGCTATCGGCTGCAGGAGTCAGGTGTCTCGGTGAGGTGATATAGAATGCCTTGCTTGGATTCTATTTGTAAATGTCCAATATGGCCTATGAGATTGTAACGAGCACATGTCGCTATCTGCTGCAGGAGTAACGTGTCTCGGTGAGGTGATATAGAATGCCTTGCTTGGATTCTACTTGTAAATGTCCAATATGGCCTATGAGATTGCAACGATCACATATCGCTATCGGCTGCAGGAGTAACGTGTCTCGGTGAGGTGATATATAATGCCTTGCTTGGATTCTACTTGTAAATGTCCAATATAGCCTATGAGATTGGAACGAGCACATGTCGCTATCGGCTGCAGGAGTAACGTGTCTCGGTGAGGTGATATAGAATGCCTTGCTAGGATTCTATTTGTAAATGTCCAATATGGCTGCAGAGATTATAACGAGCACATGTCGCTATCGGCTGCAGGAGTAACGTGTGTCGGTGAGGTGATATAGAATGCCTTGTTTGGATGCTATTTGTAAATGTCCAATATGGCCGGCGAGATTGGAACGAGCACATGTCGCTGTCGGCTGCAGGAGTAACGTGTCTCGGTAAGGTGATATAGAATGCCTTGCTTGGATTCTATTTGTGAATGTCCAATATGGCCTATGAGATTGTAACGAGCACATGACGCTATCTGCTGCAGGAGTAACGTGTCTCGGTGAGGTGATATAGAATGCCTTGCTTGGATTCTATTTGTGAATGTCTAATATGGCCTATGAGATTGTAACGAGCACATGTCGCTATCGGCTGCAGGAGTCACGTGTCTCGGTGAGGTGATATAGAATGCCTTGCTTGGATTCTATTTGTGAATGTCCAATATGGCCTATGAGATTGTAACGAGCACATGACGCTATCTGCTGCAGGAGTAACGTGTCTCGGTGAGGTGATATAGAATGCCTTGCTTGGATTCTATTTGTGAATGTCTAATATGGCCTAAGAGATTGTAACGAGCACATGTCGCTATATCGGCTGCAGGAGTAACGTGTCTCGGTGAGGTGATATAGAATGCCTTGCTTGGATTCTATTTGTGAATGTCCAATATGGCCTATGAGATTGTAACGAGCACATGTCGCTATCGGCTGCAGGAGTAACTTGTCTCGGTGAGGTGATATATAATGCCTTGCTTGTATTGTATTTGCAAATGTCCAATATGGCTGCTGAGATTGTAACGAGCACATGTCGCTATCGGCTGCAGGAGTAACGTGTCTCTGTGAGGTGATATAGAATGCCTTGCTTGGATTCTATTTGTGAATGTCCAATATGGCCTATGAGATAGTAACGAGCACATGTTGCTATCGGCTGCAGGAGTAACGTGTCTCGGTGAGGTGATATATAATGCCTTGCTTGTATTGTATTTGCAAATGTCCAATATGGCTGCTGAGATTGTAACGAGCACATGTCGCTATCGGCTGCAGGAGTAACGTGTCTCTGTGAGGTGATATAGAATGCCTTGCTTGGATTCTATTAGTGAATGTCCAATATGGCCTATGAGATTGTAACGAGCACATGTTGCTATCGGCTGCAGGAGTAACGTGTCTCGGTGAGGTGATATAGAATGCCTTGCTTGGATTGTATTTGCAAATGTCCAATATGGCCTATGAGATTGTAACGAGCGCATGTCGCTATCGGCTGCAGGAGTCACCTGTCTCGGTGAGGTGATATAGAATGCCTTGCTTGGATTGTATTTGCAAATGTCCAATATGGCCTATGAGATTGTAACGAGCACATGTCGCTATCGGCTGCAAGAGTAACGTGTCTCGGTGAGGTGATATAGAATGCCTTGCTTGGATTCTACTTGCAAATGTCCAATATGGCCGCCGAGATTGTAACGAGCACATGTCGCTATCTGCTGCAGGAGTAACGTGTCTCGGTGAGGTGATATAGAATGCCTTGCTTGGATTCTATTTGTGAATGTCCAATATGGCCTATGAGATTGTAACGAGCACATGTCGCTATCGGCTGCAGGAGTCACGTGTCTCGGTGAGGTGATATAGAATGCCTTGCTTGTATTCTATTTGTGAATGTCCAATATGGCCTATGAGATTGTAACGAGCATATGTCGCTATCGGCTGCAGGAGTCACGTGTCTCGGTGAGGTGATATATAATGCCTTGCTTGGATTGTATTTGCAAATGTCCAATATGGCTGCTGAGATTGTAACGAGCACATGTCGCTATCAGCTGCAGGAGTAACGTGTCTCGGTGAGGTGATATATAATGCCTTGCTTGGATTGTATTTGCAAATGTCCAATATGGCTGCTGAGATTGTAACGAGCACATGTCGCTATCGGCTGCAGGAGTCACGTGTCTCGGTGAGGTGATATAGAATGCCTTGCTCGGATTCTATTTGTGAATGTCCAATATGGCCTATGAGATTGTAACGAGCATATGTCGCTATCGGCTGCAGGAGTCACGTGTTTCGGTGAGGTGATATATAATGCCTTGCTTGGATTGTATTTGCAAATGTCCAATATGGCTGCTGAGATTGTAACGAGCACATGTCGCTATCAGCTGCAGGAGTAACGTGTTTTGGGTGAGGTGATATATAATGCCTTGCTTGGATTGTATTTGCAAATGTCCAATATGGCTGCTGAGATTGTAACGAGCACATGTCGCTATCAGCTGCAGGAGTAACGTGTCTCGGTGAGGTGATATATAATGCCTTGCTTGTATTGTATTTGCAAATGTCCAATATGGCTGCTGAGATTGTAACGAGCACATGTCGCTATCGGCTGCAGGAGTAACGTGTCTCTGTGAGGTGATATAGAATGCCCTGCTTGGATTCTATTAGTGAATGTCCAATATGGCCTATGAGATTGTAACGAGCACATGTTGCTATCGGCTGCAGGAGTAACGTGTCTCGGTGAGGTGATATAGAATGCCTTGCTTGGATTGTATTTGCAAATGTCCAATATGGCCTATGAGATTGTAACGAGCGCATGTCGCTATCGGCTGCAGGAGTCACCTGTCTCGGTGAGGTGATATAGAATGCCTTGCTTGGATTGTATTTGCAAATGTCCAATATGGCCTATGAGATTGTAACGAGCACATGTCGCTATCGGCTGCAGGAGTAACGTGTCTCGGTGAGGTGATATAGAATGCCTTGCTTGGATTCTACTTGCAAATGTCCAATATGGCCGCCGAGATTGTAACGAGCACATGTCGCTATCTGCTGCAGGAGTAACGTGTCTCGGTGAGGTGATATAGAATGCCTTGCTTGGATTCTATTTGTGAATGTCCAATATGGCCTATGAGATTGTAACGAGCACATGTCGCTATCGGCTGCAGGAGTCACGTGTCTCGGTGAGGTGATATAGAATGCCTTGCTTGTATTCTATTTGTGAATGTCCAATATGGCCTATGAGATTGTAACGAGCATATGTCGCTATCGGCTGCAGGAGTCACGTGTCTCGGTGAGGTGATATATAATGCCTTGCTTGGATTGTATTTGCAAATGTCCAATATGGCTGCTGAGATTGTAACGAGCACATGTCGCTATCAGCTGCAGGAGTAACGTGTCTCGGTGAGGTGATATATAATGCCTTGCTTGGATTGTATTTGCAAATGTCCAATATGGCTGCTGAGATTGTAACGAGCACATGTCGCTATCGGCTGCAGGAGTCACGTGTCTCGGTGAGGTGATATATAATGCCTTGCTTGGATTGTATTTGCAAATGTCCAATATGGCTGCTGAGATTGTAACGAGCACATGTCGCTATCAGCTGCAGGAGTAACGTGTCTCGGTGAGGTGATATATAATGCCTTGCTTGGATTGTATTTGCAAATGTCCAATATGGCTGCTGAGATTGTAACGAGCACATGTCGCTATCGGCTGCAGGAGTCACGTGTCTCGGTGAGGTGATATAGAATGCCTTGCTTGGATTCTATTTGTAAATGTCCAATATGGCCTATGAGATTGTAACGAGCACATGTCGCTATCGGCTGCAGGAGTAACGTGTCTCGGTGAGGTGATATAGAATGCCTTGCTTGGATTGTATTTCCAAATGTCCAATATGGCTGCTGAGATTGTAACGAGCACATGTCGCTATCAGCTGCAGGAGTCACGTGTTTCGGTGAGGTGATATATAATGCCTTGCTTGGATTGTATTTGCAAATGTCCAATATGGCTGCTGAGATTGTAACGAGCACATGTCGCTATCAGACTAATCAAAGGACAACGTATTCCTGGATTCAGGTTCCGACGAATGATTCTGATATTTATTCCTCCCATCTCAGAGGAAGCAAGAAGTCGATCTCCGTCTCGACTCCAGGAATTGTAATCAATTCATTCTTCCTCCAGGACCCGGCCCTTCTTCCGAATCGTGACGTAGACATCACTTGATTCTATTCATGATTCCGAACGATCCTACCTCTCATCCATAGCCCTGATTGGGGAACGATGATTTTACATCAAGTTTCGATGTGAAGAACATAAGATTGTCCACAGCATCGTCCATGTCTCACTCATGGTTTCTGGAGGACCGACAGAATAGTGACTATCTCTGATATTGATTCCTAGTTCTACCTTGGAATGATCTAGGAGAATATCGTTACTATCGGTTACTAGGACAACGCAGGATCTGCGTTGTGAGATGAGCTCAGAAGTATAGAAATCCAGAATGAAAAATATTCTGTCAGCTCAATACACATCTACGGACTATGGATTACTTCAAAAGTTCAGAAACCTTACCTGCAACTTGTTGATATTTATAGTGCTGCAACATGTCGCATAAACACTTTGAAAAACCAATTGATCCAATTATTCAATAGAATGTACACTTTTATTGCGTTTTCTCTTTTATTTTCCATCCGATTGTTGTTAAAATCCTTGAAAATATGTGGGCCTACATGATTATTCAATGAGAATTTCAAAGCTTCTGAAACATGTTCATATCTCGAGTCGATTCCACGCGGCATAATCTCACGAGTATCTTAAAAACTTTCTGATTTTTCCGGGAAAACCGCTCGATAAATTTTCCTGAGAAACAATCCCAATTGACGACTATAGTGATTGACCCGCCCATAAACGTCACAAAACAGAGCATCCAATCATTGGGCTGTTTGTTATGTGGGTAATTTGACATTGCCTATCAGAGTATCTCTAAATGCCCACATGAAGTATAGATCCAGGTGGCCTGCCAATAAGCCACGCCTATCACTAGTGGGCAATTCACTCTGATAAGACATCAATGTGTAGAAAAAGTTTGTGAAAATTGAAATGATTGATTGATTTTTTTCCTGACCTGGACCCTATGTATGCCACGCACAAAATTACGACAAAAGAACATGGAAAGGAAGCAGAATTTGTGTCGCTATTGGAATGGCAATGTTTGACACGTTTATCCGAGAGTCCAGTTACAGTGTTGTGTTGCCCCTTAAGAGCCCGCATCATATATATATATCTCATATATATATATATATATATATATATATATATATATATATATATATATATATATATATATATATATATATATATATCGCCACATATATCTGAAGAACTGCAAACATTACACGGACTTGCGGTGAAATGCAATGCATAAGTAATACCCTCAAAATTATATATGCCTACTTAAAAATTGAAGAATAATTTTATCATGGAGCAATAATCGAATCAAAATGTGCCTTATTTGATGGTTTTCATTGCTTAATTCCCGGTTACCAAATAATAGAAGAAATAAATTACAAACGCACATTCTCAAGTTCAACCTTGCTCATCAATATTTGAGATTCTTATTTGCCTGTAATTCTACAGTTTTCCCAATTTCCTTGGCCAAAATATGTAATGTAACTAGATTTTGTCCAAATTATGAAATACAAAACTCCCCCATCTAGCGGTGGTTACTGGAACTCTTTCAATATTATCCTCTCTTCACTTTTCAACCCACAACCAAACTTCTAAACGCACATCAAACTTGGGTCAAGCATTTCGAAGAGAAACATGCTCAGCTGAGATGCGGACTCTTAACAGTCCACGGGAGACGATTGAGCGAGATATCATTTCTTTGGTGATAACTTTCGAACGTTGTGAGATATCGGAATAATAGTACGTGAGAAACACAGATGATTATAATAGCTTCAAGATGATATAAGTTATTGGATGAGCGAAGCAAGTTGACTCAATTTCACCATACTCGAAAAAAAAGTGCTTTTTTGTGTGTTTTTTTGTTCGCGCTCCACAGATCAAACGGAAATTCAAAATCAATTGAATCTTGGCATACACAAGTGTCCTTATCCACTTATTTACCGCACAGTTTTGAGGCGCTATCGGTTGGACCACTTCTGAGAAAACTCATTTCAAAGTTTTCAAAAATTACATGAGATTAACCCACAGGAAATAATTCGTTGAAAATATTTCCTTCGATAGAATTCAAATTCTCAGGGAAATTCAATATAATAATTATACGCATTATTTCAAACTTTCGGTCAAATCGAATCAGATGTTTTGATGTGAAAAGATATATAATGCAATTTTTTCAAATCCAAGCTACAAGTGTCACCACTTGATTGTGAACGATTTCAACAAAGCCTTCCTCATTATCATAGAAATTATTAATGGGAAACAAGATGGCAGTGAAGTAATTGTTTGGATCTCAAGGTGTATATATATAATAACCAATCCAAAGATAAGTTGATAAGTTCCAGCTCATCCCTCGACGCGGCAACACATAACGCATTTGCCTAGTAATAATTCAAGTCATGTCGCATAACTGTCAAGCGTATACAGCTGAAATATGTGTTATTTGGCTGTAGATAGATAGATGGATGGTTATTATTCCATATAGTGATACATACACTCACCCTTAAGTATACAAGATGTCTTGTTATGGGTATAAGAAATTAGTCAGTAAAAAAAAATAATAATAAGGAAACGAAAATATACGCTTGACAGTTATGTGACATGAGTTATATAGTTATAACATATATCATCTTGTAGCTATCATAATTATCTGTGTTTCTCGGCTAATATAATTCAGATATCTCATACCGTTCAAAAGTTATCACGAATAAACTGATATTCTGCTGAATCGACTCCCGTGGACTGTTGGGCCGTCAGACGAGATGTTCCTCTCGTGAAGGCGAGTGTAGGATGTGGTTCTGATCTCTTCATCATCAATAGCTGATGAACCGTGACGTCATCAATCACGTGACACGACGCTGATTAAATGTCAGCCGTCGTGACGTCACAGCGCGCTCCTGGCGGCGGGAAGTGACACTCATTTCGATTAAACATCGGTCTATTAACGCGGAGATCCTTATCTTGAGACGATACGCTGGACTGATGCTCGTCCCACTGGCTCGAGACTGACGCTCGTCTCATTTGCTCGAGTCTAACGCTCGTCCCACTGGCCCGAGACTTCCGCTCGCCCATTGGCTCGAGACTGCCACTCGTCCCACTGGCTCGAAACTGACACTCGTCCCACTGGCTCGAGACTGACGCTCGTCTCATTTGCTCGAGTCTAACGCTCGTCCCACTGGCCCGAGACTTCCGCTCGCCCATTGGCTCGAGACTGCCACTCGTCCCACTGGCTCGAAACTGACACTCGTCCCACTGGCTCGAGACTGACGCTCGTCTCATTTGCTCGAGTCTAACGCTCGTCCCACTGGCTCGAGACTTCCGCTCGCCCATTGGCTCGAGACTGCCACTCGTCCCACTGGCTCGAAACTGACACTCGTCCCACTGGCTCGAGACTGACGCTCGTCTCATTTGCTCGAGTCTAACGCTCGTCCCACTGGCTCGAGACTTCCGCTCGTCCCATTGGCTCGAGACTGCCACTCGTCCCACTGGCTCGAAACTGAGGCTCGTCCCACTAGCTCGAGACTGACGCTCGTCCCACTGGCTCGAGACTGACGCTCGTCTCATTGGCTCGAGACACCCGGTCGTCCCACTGGCTCGAAACTGACACTCACTCGTCCCACTGGCTTGAGACTGACGCTCGTCTCATTGGCTCGAGACACCCGGTCGTCCCACTGGCTCGAAACTGACGCTCGTCCCACTGGCTCGAAACTGACGCTCGTCCCACTAGCTTAAGATTGACGCTCGTCTCACAGGCTCGAGACTGACGCTTGTCTCACTGGCTCGAGACTGACGCTCGTCTCATTGGCTCGAGACTGACACTCGTCCCACTTGCTCGAGACTGACGCTCGTCCCACTGACTCGAGACTCACACTCGTCTCATTGGCTCGAGACTGACGCTCGTCCCACTGGCTCGAGACTTCCGCTCGTCCCACTGGCTCGAGCACCCGGTCGTCCCACTGGCTCGAGACTGACGCTCGTCTCACTGGCTTGAGACTGACGCTCGTCCCACTAGCTCGAGACTGTCGCTCGTCCCACTGGCTCGAGACTGACGCTCGTCCCACTGGCTCGAAACTGAGGCTCGTCCCACTAGCTCGAGACTGACGCTCGTCCGACTGGCTCGAGACTGACGCTCGTCCCACTGGCTCGAGACTGACGCTCGTCTCATTGGCTCGAGACACCCGGTCGTCCACGTGCCGTGATCAATCATCAGGCTCTGGCAAACTGAGGTCTCTGTTCGTAGAACATCTGTATGGTTAGGTGTTACCCCATTGTTACCCCATTGTTACCCCATTGTTACCCCATTGTTACCCCATTGTTACCCTATTGTTACCCCATTGTTACCCCATTGTTACCCCATTGTTACCCCATTGTTACCCCATTGTTACCCCATTGTTACCCTATTGTTACCCCATTGTTACCCCATTGTTACCCCATTGTTACCCTATTGTTACCCCATTGTTACCCCATTGTTACCCCATTGTTACCCCATTGTTACCCCATTGTTACCCCATTGTTACCCCATTGTTACCCCATTGTTACCCCATTGTTACCCCATTGTTACCCCATTGTTACCCCATTGTTACCCCATTGTTACCCTATTGTTACCCCATTGTTACCCCATTGTTACCCTATTGTTACCCCATTGTTACCCTATTGTTACCCCATTGTTACCCCATTGTTACCCCATTGTTACCCCATTGTTACCCTATTGTTACCCCATTGTTACCCCATTGTTATCCCATTGTTACCCCATTGTTACCCCATTGTTACCCCATTGTTACCCCATTGTTACCCCATTGTTACCCCATTGTTACCCCATTGTTACCCCATTGTTACCCCATTGTTACCCCATTGTTACCCCATTGTTACCCTATTGTTACCCCATTGTTACCCCATTGTTACCCTATTGTTACCCTATTGTTACCCTATTGTTACCCCATTGTTACCCTATTGTTACCCCATTGTTACCCCATTGTTACCCCATTGTTACCCCATTGTTACCCCATTGTCACCCCATTGTTACCCCATTGTTACCCTATTGTTACCCTATTGTTACCTCATTGTTACCCCATTGTTACCCCATTGTTACCCTATTGTTACCCCATTGTTACCCTATTGTTACCCCATTGTTCCCCTCATTGTTACCCCATTGTTACCACATTGTCACCTCATTGTTACCCCATTGTTACCCCATTGTTACCCCATTGTTCCCCTCATTGTTACCTCGTTGTTACCCCATTGTTACCTCATTGTCACCCCATTGTTACCCCATTGTGACTCCATTGTTACCCCATTGTTACCCCATTGTTACCCCGTTGTAACCCCATTGTAACCCCATTGTTACCCCATTGTTACCCCATTGTCACCCCATTGTTACCCCACTGTTACCCCATTGTAACTCCATTGTTACCCCATTGTTACCCTATTGTTACCCTATTGTTACCCTATTGTTACCCCATTGTTATCCCATTGTTACTTCATTGTTACCCCATTGTTACCCATTGTTACCCATTGTTACCCCATTGTTACCCCATTGTTACCCCATTGTTACCCTATTGTTACCCCATTGTTACCCCATTGTTATCCCATTGTTACCCCATTGTTACCCCATTGTTACCCCATTGTTACCCCATTGTTACCCTATTGTTATCCCATTGTTACCCCATTGTTACCCCATTGTTACCCCATTGTTACCCCATTGTTACCCCATTGTTACCCCATTGTTACCCCATTGTCACCCCATTGTTACCCCATTGTTACCCTATTGTTACCCCATTGTTACCCCATTGTTACCCCATTGTTACCCCATTGTTACCCTATTGTTACCCCATTGTTACCCCATTGTTACCCCATTGTTACCCTATTGTTACCCCATTGTTACCCCATTGTTACCCCATTGTTACCCCATTGTTACCCCATTGTTACCCCATTGTTACCCCATTGTTACCCCATTGTTACCCCATTGTTACCCCATTGTTACCCCATTGTTACCCCATTGTTACCCCATTGTTACCCTATTGTTACCCCATTGTTACCCCATTGTTACCCTATTGTTACCCCATTGTTACCCTATTGTTACCCCATTGTTACCCCATTGTTACCCCATTGTTACCCCATTGTTACCCTATTGTTACCCCATTGTTACCCCATTGTTATCCCATTGTTACCCCATTGTTACCCCATTGTTACCCCATTGTTACCCCATTGTTACCCCATTGTTACCCCATTGTTACCCCATTGTTACCCCATTGTTACCCCATTGTTACCCCATTGTTACCCCATTGTTACCCTATTGTTACCCCATTGTTACCCCATTGTTACCCTATTGTTACCCTATTGTTACCCTATTGTTACCCCATTGTTACCCTATTGTTACCCCATTGTTACCCCATTGTTACCCCATTGTTACCCCATTGTTACCCTATTGTTACCCCATTGTTACCCCATTGTTACCCCATTGTTACCCCATTGTTACCCTATTGTTACCCCATTGTTACCCCATTGTTATCCCATTGTTACCCCATTGTTACCCCATTGTTACCCCATTGTTACCCCATTGTTACCCTATTGTTATCCCATTGTTACCCCATTGTTACCCCATTGTTACCCCATTGTTACCCCATTGTTACCCCATTGTTACCCCATTGTTACCCCATTGTCACCCCATTGTTACCCCATTGTTACCCTATTGTTACCCTATTGTTACCTCATTGTTACCCCATTGTTACCCCATTGTTACCCTATTGTTACCCCATTGTTACCCTATTGTTACCCCATTGTTCCCCTCATTGTTACCCCATTGTTACCACATTGTCACCTCATTGTTACCCCATTGTTACCCCATTGTTACCCCATTGTTCCCCTCATTGTTACCTCGTTGTTACCCCATTGTTACCTCATTGTCACCCCATTGTTACCCCATTGTGACTCCATTGTTACCCCATTGTTACCCCATTGTTACCCCGTTGTAACCCCATTGTAACCCCATTGTTACCCCATTGTTACCCCATTGTCACCCCATTGTTACCCCACTGTTACCCCATTGTAACTCCATTGTTACCCCATTGTTACCCTATTGTTACCCTATTGTTACCCTATTGTTACCCCATTGTTATCCCATTGTTACTTCATTGTTACCCCATTGTTACCCATTGTTACCCATTGTTACCCCATTGTTACCCCATTGTTACCCCATTGTTACCCCATTGTTACCCATTGTTACCCCATTGTTACATCATTGTTGCCCCATTGTTACCCCATTGTTGCCCCATTGTTACCCATTGCTACCCCATTGTTACCCCATTGTTGCCCCATTGTTACTCCGTTGTTACTCCATTGTTACCCCACTGTTACCCCATTGTTACCCCATTGTTACCCCATTGTTACTCCATTGTTACCTCATTGTTACCCCATTGTTATCCCATTGTTACCACATCGTTACCTCATTGTTGAGATGTGAAATGAAGTGAGTGATAACATTCCTGGAGGTCTGAGTGTATCTTGATGTCAAGTGCTTCTGTTTTTCAAGTATTTTCCCCCCGTGTTATTCTTGGGAGGATTCTCCAAACTTTCCGATTCCCTCCCGTATTCTCCGTCCGACCGTCTAATCCTGGGAACCGAACTCGACCTGATCGGATGCAACACCAGCGTACGGGAGAAGTTGCAAGTCGGTCGGCTGTTCTTCCTGACTTGTCTGCCGCGCACATAATCGCAAACAAACCACGATAAGAACAGAGCCCAATTTCTTTCGGTGGATGGAATTGAAGTCTTCGCTACGCTCTCCCAATAAACAGGCAGCCGGAAGGATTTTCAAACGCACGGAATTATCCAAGATCTGTAGATGTAGTTTGAGCTCACAGGCTATTTTTCTCTTCAGATTTCCATAAATCTAAGCTCATTTCACAACGCATATCCCGCGCTTCATTGGATGAGCGAAGGGAAGACTCAATTTCATCATACCCGGAAAAGAAGTAGGCCTGCTTCTTTTTTTTTGGTTCGCGCCCCACAGGTCAGGCGAAAATTCAAAATTAGTTGAAACTTGACACACACAAGTGCCTTATCCGACTTTCGATACTGTATAGTTTTGAGGCGCGATCGGTTCAACCACTTTTGGGAAAACTCATTTCAAAGTTTTCAAAAATCCCATAAGAATAATCCAGAGACAAAAATGCCGGAAAAATATTTCATCCGAGAGAATTCAAATTGTCAGGGAATTTCAATCTAATAATGATACACATTATTCCGAACTCCCAGTTAAATCGGATCATCTGTTTTGATGTAAAAGAATATAATATATAGTGTAATTGTTATAAATCATTCAAAGCTATCAAGATTCCTATTAAATCCAAGCTACAGGTGACACCACTCAATTGTAAACGATTGAAGCAAAGCCTTTTTTATAATCATAGAAATCAATAATGAAAAATAAGATGGCAGTGATGTAATGGTTTGGATCTCAAGGTGTGTATATATATAATAACCAATCTAAAGATAAGTTGATATGTTCCAGCTCATCCATCAACGCGGAAACACATAACGCGTTTGCCTAGTATAGTTGTGAAACAGAAGAGACAAGGCAGGCTTCGGATAGCTGCTAAGAGAACGCTTCAAGCCGGTTCGATCAGGCTTGTGAGCCTCGAACCCCACAAGACCGCGTCGAATGCCTTGTGCAGGGCGCCGCGACGCTCATTGTCTTGTTCCGGCACTCAGGACCGACGCCGGATGCTGGGCGTCCTTTGTTCGCGATCATCTGGCTAATATCACCACTTCCATCCGATCATAGATCTATATCACCGAGATATGAGGCGTACACACTCGTGTCTCGGCAGTAGCTTCTCACCGCTTTGCAAACCGGCCAGTTTACGCCATATCAGACATATATTAGTGATTAGACGAGCTTCAGCGAGGATTCAATTTGACATACTGAAAACAATTGGTGTTCGTTTTATGTTTTTTTTTTCTTTTTTTTTGTCAGTTCTCCACAGATCAAACGGCTACAGCTATCTACTTCAAACTTTTTTTCATAATGGTTCCTCATCTAACACAGATTTTTATGGTTTTGTGGCATTATCGGATTGTAACTTTTTTTATGTTTTTAAGAAATTTCAAAAATGCCCATTAAAATAACACGGCGGAATTTTTTTTTTTCAAAAATAATAAGATTCCGCGTGGAGTTGATTTACATTATGATACACATTTCTGAAATTTTTCATCTTGATCGGGTGAGCCATCACGAAGATAAACCATAAAATATGCTAAATTGGTACCACTCGAAGCAGATTTTACCCATTTCTAACTTAAATGTCACCCAATTGGCGAATGTTGGCAAAAGTTTGGAAAAGAAGTCGACATACTATGACTTTCCGCTCGTCTAACAACGCATATATAGCGTTTTCCTAGTAATATAGAATGCCTTGCTCAGACCATAGATCTATATCACCGAGATACGTTACTCAACGTTAAGAAGGCGTACATGCATTTGTGTCTCGGCAGTAGCTTCACACCGCATTGCAAACCGACAAGTTTCCCACATATTAGACATATATTAGTGATAATATAGAATGTCCGACTCAGATTCTATCTGTGAATGTCCAATATGGCCGCCGAGATCGGAACAAGCATATGTCATAAGCACGATACTTCTCTGTCCACACGGTAAAATATGAGACAGATTGCAATGTGGAGACAGGCTGGCGCTATTTTCAAACAGGCCAATCACAGCAGACCATAGCCTCCTTAGCCGTAGTCGATCCCAGCGCACAAAACAAATCAAAGGCGGTGTGATTGTTTGTTATTGCAGGATCACGCAGCTGTAAAATTAAAAGTGAGGTTAGATGCGGATTAATTCCATTTAATCCTAGCATACAAATACTGAGGCTCAAAGTTTTCTGAGCCAAACTGAGTGAACTGTCTCACAATAATTTACGATCCACTAGTTGAGCCCAGTTGACTTTAGTAATATCAATAAACAATTAATAATGAGATTAGGCCTAACCCAGGCAAAATATATTGAACCAATCACCAGTGAAATTATAATCAAGTACCGTAGCTGGGTCAATTCGTCCATGAGCGCGTTTTTAGATTAAATGTTTATAGGATGTTTTGGATTCCATAGAATAGGATATTCCCTGTAATAATTGATCAGAATCACTCTTCTTTCTGCACACTTTTCGGCGGCATTTTTCTTGCTGCTATTCGAAGTTCTGCTGTGACGTCACAGAAAGCATGCATTCTCATTGGCTACTGAGCCAATCTGACCTTCAATCGGCCCAGGTTTCAATGCTTGATTATAGAAGCAAGCTCTGAACGCAAAGATTGAATCTGAAACGTGTGACACCGCAGTGGGAGCCAGTCCACACACAAGATTTGAATCGGCCGATTGAAAGGGAGGTTCAATTGACCATTGTAGATCGTCCGCCCTCGTGATGTCACAAAATATAAAAACCAATCAAGTGGACAGTGAAGCAGGGGAAATAGGGAAATAACCAATCAACGTATCTAAAATTTTCCCTGCTTCGTATAAGTCGGTCTGCTTCGTATAGGTAATGTTTATTCTAAAAAAAAGCTACCAACAATGACAATATATTATATTAACAAATCCACGGTCTCTCGGATTGAATAATTCATCGCATTTCCTAGCCCACCTATAGGCTCTCTAGCCTACCTATAGGCTCTCTAGCCCACCTCATAAGCATGACTAGTGTTCTGTGGGGCGCCTGCAGAGCGATACTGGAATAAAGATGTTCGACAAGTTGCAGATACGCGCGCGGCGGAGAAAATGTCAACTGTTGAAGAGAGGACAGGTTACGTACGTGCACTTGGCTAACACATGAAATGGCTATACTATCTCTACAAAAATGTGAAATCAAAATCGAGGTAATTGATCGGGAAAAGTCCCGCATAGCCAGTGAGAGGATTGCCTGGGAAGTGCTCGACATTGCTGATGCCAGTATGACCATTGTATAAATTTTATTTTCTCTGTATTTAGTTTTATTTTGACGATGACAATATCATGTACTTGATCAAACAGTATTAATAAAAAAAATATTATCATTATTATTATCTGTTCTGTGTGGAATAAAGCTAATCTTTCATCACCAAACTCGGCGGTGATAAGTTCATAGTTTAGGCAATTATATAGGCATTTTATTATTCACTAGGCAAACGCGTTATGTGTTGCCGCGTCGTTGGATGAGCTGAAACACATCAACTTATCTTTGAATTGGTTATATATATATATATATATATATATATATATATATATATATATATATACACCTTGAGATCCAAACCATTACTCCACTGCCATCTCACTTTTCCTAATTAATTTTATGATAATGAGATAGGATTTGATTTGATCGTTTACCATCGAGTGGTGACACCTGTGGCTTGGATTTAATTGGTTTCTTAATAGCTTTGAGTGATTCACAAAAATTACATTAAATATTTTTCTACATCAAAACGGCTGATCCGATTTGAGTGAAAGTTTGGTACAATGTGTATCATTATTATATTAAAATTGACTGAGAATTTTAATTCTCTCGGATGAAATTTTCTTCACGAATTTTTTCCTCTGGGTTGTTCTTATGGGATTTTTTAAAACTTTGGAATGGGTTTTCTCAGAAGTGGTTCAATCGATTTTGCCTTAAAACTATAGCCTACAGTATCGAATTGGATAAGGACACTTGTGTATGCCAGGTTTCAACTGATTTTAAATTCTCGTTTGACCTGTAGAGCGCGAAAAAAAACAGGCACTTTTTTTTCGGGTATGGTGAAATTGAATCTACGCTTCGCTCATCCAATAATATGTTATTGTATGATGACTAAGATCAATAGTGAGATTCAGCGTCTTAGCCACTGGTCCACCCGTTCCATTGGTGGACCCATATTAGTATTAGCAATATGAATTGTATTCTCTAGAGTCTAGCCTACAATGATGAGTAATTTTCGAATTGACTTTTGAATGAATGTTGGGTTCAGAGGCATGTCGAAAGCGAGGTCATTTTGTGGCGGCAGTGTTCAATAATAAGAAAATTAGGCCCATTGTAATCCAGATCTACTTCCAGTCTTTTTTTTTTATTGAACAAAAGAAGATAGAACATACATATATAAATAAAATTAAATTCTTTTCCACAAAGCCTAGGAAGGCTTATCTGTCGGTTAAGAATAACAAAGAATATATAATATAATATGTAAAGTTTAGAGTAAGGTGTGAGAAAGGAATACGTCTAATGCCAAAAAGTAGGGTGTTTAGATTTGAAGTGGTACTAATAATAATAATAGTAATAATTATAATAATTTTTTTTACTGATTCCAAATAAAAGAATTATAACAATGAAGGGTACTCTTGTGAGGTTCCACGAAACCCACATGGGGTTTATCTGTGGAGATATATAATGACAATTCACTTAAATATAACGCAGAATAATAACATACACTTATATTTGAATAATAACAATAATAGTAATAGTAACATGATAATTTTGTTGAATGATAGGCCTATAATATATCCTGCCCACAAAATTTCTCAGCTTTGTACTAAGCAGGAGTGGGCCTGGATAAAGAGGAGAAAATGTGCTGGTAGGTCAGTTGACCATTGTAGATCGTCCGCCCTCGTGATGTCACAAAATATAAAAACCAATCAAGTGGACAGTGAAGCGGGGGGAAATAGGGAAATAACCAATCAAGGTATCTGAAATTTCCCCTGCTTCGTATAAGTCACGCCCATCCACATTGGTCAATTGTATCTTCGCGAACTCCCTCTTGACACCCACTTGTAGTGTCACCTTCTTCAAAAGCAAATACGATCTCCGCAACATCGAGGTCATTGGGCTGTTCGTTGGAGCGCGAGGCACCATACCGAATGTTTTCAATGAATTTGGATCAAGGTTCAAGCTGATGAAAGAACTTGTTTTTGATATTGATATTTTAGCTTCGAGAGGTTCGATCAATATTCTAAGAAATCATCTCCACGATGTTTAATTCTTTTTGTAATAATTAATTTTCTTTTTTTCCAATTTTTTTATTTCCTCTAAGAACCTCAAATATTTTCACTTTCATTATTTTCTCCAGTTATATTCTCAATTTTTATTATTAGTCCAATTTTTCAAGCATAATGTTATCATTACTTATTACAATTCTCAATTCTCAATTTTTCACTTTTTTCAATCATTTAACCATATTTCATTTCTTTATATATTGATATCAAAATTATATTTCATACTGATTGTTATCGTGTAAACTTTTTATAAGCCAGGGACCAATAAGGGTTGTTTATATATTGACACACTCGACACTTGATCACTTTGAACACTTCCATCAAATCATAGAGATCGAATCACGTCAAGAATATAATACACGAGCTTCGGGGTTGGATTTGGCCGAGATGATTATTTCTTTGAAGTGTGCATTCAATCCAAATATTGAAGTATCGTAGGCCTATACACATTATCGAGGAAATCTGAGGAATCCTTCATTTGACATCGGTGTGCCTGCCACCGTATGGTGCTAAACAACCAGGTATCCTCGTTTCAGCGGCCATTTTGTCGACGACACTAGCGCATTCTCTTGTTACTTTCAGTTTCGAATACTACCAATAGTGAACGTGGCTTGGCGTGTTTACTCGAAGAGAGGATGTGCCTATTCGAGGAAAAGATCATGACCTGACCCAAACAACCATAACCACAGCTTCTCTGTGCTTTAAACAATTCCTCGAAATAGTAGCTCTCACGAAATCTTACACGCCAAGCCCTCCTTCACTCTGGAAAGTGACGCTATTCCAGTATTCTCTCTTCAGCGCCCCCTATTCTGTGCTGGAGGAATGGAAATACACAGAGACCAGACATGTTGCCATGACAGATAGCTCTCCTAGTGAACAAGAACCAATCAAAGCCTCTTGGAGCTATCTAGCACGGAGTGTTC
Organism: Brachyptera risi; assembly: GCA_964007535.1. Taxonomy (NCBI): domain Eukaryota; kingdom Metazoa; phylum Arthropoda; class Insecta; order Plecoptera; family Taeniopterygidae; genus Brachyptera; species Brachyptera risi. The sequence continues at coordinate 3,202,787 of OZ023329.1, forward strand.
ACGCAAGGGTCCAGGTACCAGACCATGTCGCCATGACAGATAGCTCTCCTGGTGAACAAGAACCAATCAAAGCCTCTAGCACGGAGTGTTCAGGCAAGGCAAGGCAAGGGTCCAGGTACCAGACCGTGTCGCCAGCCATCAGCTCGTAATGGCCTCTAAGGGTGGTTCTAAGGGTGGCTCAAAGAGGCTGTCAGCTACTCGATGAATATCATTAAAAGAAGGCAACAGACGGCTGATAACTCGCTCGACTCGGATAAATATTCAACACTCTGATGTGCATATCTATGACCGACTGAAGCGCCGTCTCGCGACAACTCCACATAGCTACACATCACGACGGAATTAAATAATGTATATACTTATAAAACAAAAAACAGCTTCAATAAAATGAAAACAGAATATATACTTGTCAAAGAGTTTTTCGGAAATGGCTGTGCTGAAGTATAATATAGAAGAAAGATGGTGGATTTGAAAAGAGGAAATGGTGGAGTTTGGTGTATATAAGGGGGGTGGGGGGTGGGGGATTGGGGGTGGGGGGTGGGGGATGATAAAGGCGTGCGCGTCAAAGCGGTGCCTCGTTATGAGGGTGCGAGATTTTCACTAGCTTGTGATGTATTATTGAGGCTAATTCCACCCCCCCCCCCCACCCCTCCCCCCGCCCCAACCCACCCCCTGACTGGATGCTTGGCGCGCTGTTGATGTGCATTATACGTTCCTCACTTTTAGCGCGCACAAAAAGATAAGCCGAGGCTTTTTAGATAATAGCCGGGAGATATAAGTCGACACTCGAAGAAGGGAATACGTGTTCCCGGCAAAACTCCCGACTGATCCGGGAGATGGGCCCACTCCAGAGAAGGGAAGAGGAAACGATAAAAGATGATACAAATGTGGACGAGCGAGAATTTAAGTATGATAGATGACAAACTTTTAGGTACAGAAGACATGCTTGATAAAGTTATTAAATAGATTTTAGAACTTCTCCATTGTTATGTAGTGAATTGTTTGACCGCAATAATAGACGTCTGTATAATTATCACAAACTCACATTCTCACAGAGTTTGACTTTATTCCTGATGAATTTGTTTATTTTTTCATTCAATAATTGTTTTGTCCTCTTCTAAGGAAATTGGAATGGTTAGCAGTTTACAATAATCAACTTACAATTACCAGCTTACTAACTCATAAATGTGGCTCATAACATTACGTGATATCATGGCCCGGTATTACCAACGTGGGTGTAGCTCCAACTGGCAGATAAAAGTTGTTATCACCATGGTTACATATGGTATTTGTTTTTACCAACTCTCATTTAACTGCTAACTGGACTAAGTAAATGCATTGACAATTAAAAATAATGATGATGATAGTAATATTTGAGATGATAATATTTGAAATAATATTTAAAATAATATTTAAAATAATCCTGATGAATGAAAATAGGTTCTTTAATTTTGAACTTCAAATTTCAGGTGATATCAGCTTTCAATAGCTGATGTTTGTTCAATTGTGAAGTTCAATTTGGAAATACATCTCATTTTGAAATTGGTACTGATTGGAACTATCAGAAATTCTGATTTTTCTAATCAATTTCAATTCTCAAGATGATAACAGCTCTGCAATAATTCTAGTTTTGATTAATTCCAATTTCAAGTCATTTTGAATATTGATTCATATTTTTTAGATAAAGCCAGTGTCCATGAAATCCTCTACGGCGTAGAAAGTACTACATTATTATGATTCATTTGTTATTTTGGATTTTTCATGGGAAGTGTGCACTGAAAAGTGAAAGACATATTGGCATAAAATTTGAGATAAGGTCAATAATATAGTAGGAAAAAATATACAAATTGTAAGCAACCAATAATTTTTTTCCTCCAAATTAAATCATTCAGGAACTTGAATTAACGATGAGTTACAAAAAAGCCTACTTCATTTTTGTGCTGACACTTGAAGATTGCATGCATTCTTCATCTTGTAGAGGACTGTTGGAAAAATAATAATTGTCATTTCAAATTCGAAAAAAATCTGGAGAAGACTTTTTCAAATTTTTAAATTTTACTTCTTGTTGAAAATTGGGATCTTGTTGCCAATAAAAGATAAAATTACATTTCACAAATGAGTTATAATCTTGAAATATTCTTGGAATGCCAAGTTTGGTGTATAACAATCAATTAATGACATAACTAGGAAATCGCCATTTATGCGTTGTTAGACGAGCGGATTGTAATAGTATAGCGACTTTTTTGCCAAACTTTTGCCTACATTCGCCAATTGGGAGACATTCAAGTTGGAAATGGGTGAAAACTGCTTCGATAGTGGTACCAATTTAGCACATTTTATAGTTTTTCTCCGAAACGCCTCACCCGATCAAGCTGAAAGTTCTCAGAAAAGTGTATCATAATGTAACTCAACTTTGAGCAAAATTTCATTCTTTTTGAAAATAAAAATATTTTCTCTTTTTTTCCGACGTGTTATTCTAACGGGTATTTTTGAAATTTCTAAAATTCATAAAAAAAAGTTATCATACGAAAATGCCACAAAACTATACAGATCTGAGTTAGATGAGGAACCATAATATAAAAAAAAGTTTGACGTTGATAGCTGTAGCCGTTTGACCTGTGGAGAACCGACAAAAAAACATTAAAAAACATAAAAACGAACACCAATTTTTTTCAGTATGTCAAATTGAATCCTCGCTAAAGCTCATCCAATGGAATAAACCACAGCTCTCTATGACTTGCCATCGGAAACTAGTAAATATAAAAATAAATTATAAAAATATATTATAAAATATAAATATGAAATATATAATATTTATATTAGGGCCTATATAATTATGTAATAAAAATTTATAATAAATAAGGTATAGAATAAACTAGAAGTTCAGTACCATCAACCAATGATCCAGGGAAAGCAGGTGGAAGTAGCTTGCAAGCAATTCTCGAATATATTTTCTCTGAAATACAACTAAACGAATTATAACTCGGAATTTTCAGGACAGTATAACCATTAGATTAAACGATATATTCGATGAGAAAAAAAATGGAAAAGACTCATTTTTTGAGTGCAAATTCCCCTTAATAATCCACCTTGTCAATGTGTGTTGTTATATTGGTGAATATAAGCCTATATAACTGAAGAAAACTTTGAAAACATTGAAATAAGTTTTCTCAGAAGTGATTTGACCGATTGCGCCTCAAAACTTTACAGTATCGAACTAGATAAGGACACTTGTTTATGCCATAAGTTTCATTTGATTTTGGATTCTCGTTTGACCTGTGGAGCGCGAAAAAACAGAGCTTTTTTTCCCGGTTATGGTGAAATTGAGTCTTCGCTTCGCTCATCCAATTACGCTATTGCACTTCCTATTATTTTTTGCGAAAAGTAATGAGATAATAAGTTTGAACTACTTGGAAACTGTTCCTAAATTAATGTTTATGAAGAAATGAACAAAGAAAAACATCATCATAGTCTCAGCCGTTTCAGAGATGATGTTTTCTTAAAAAGTGTGTTTTAGATCTTAAATGGCCACGCACTCGTTTCCTTGACTACATTTCAGTACTTTCCAATTGTCAAATGGCGGTTGTTTGACCGCAATTAAAAGACGTGTGTAATTGTAACGCATGTCAGTGAGCAAGCGTTACGTCCACATAGACATATTCTGATAATTGAGTTCGATACCCGGAATCTCGACTTGCACAGAGTGATTGTTCCGCGTTCAGGATCACACTTGGGTTCATTCAGGCTAACACTTCCTGGCACTTGGATCAGGTTCCAGGATACACAAATCTTCAGCACGTCCTTCCAGATTACCAACTGTCATTCAAGCGAGAACAGATCAAGTGATCACGAATATATATATATATATATATATATATATATATATATATATATATATATATAAATATATATATATATATATATATATATATATATATATATATATATATATATATATACACATATATTCATATATGTATATATATATATATGCATATATATATATATATATATATATATATATATATATATATATATATATATATATATATATATATATATATATATATATATTGATATATATATTCACATATATGTTTATATATCTATATATATATATATATATATATATATATATATATATATATATATATATATATATATATATATATATATATATATATTTATATATATATATATTTATATATATATATATATATATATATATATATATATATATTGATATATATATTTACATATATGATTATATATGCATATATATATATATATATATATATATATATATATATATATATATATATATATATATATATATATATATATATATATATATATGGAGATTCGGAAGAGAAGCGTTGAGAATATAATTGTTTAATGTATACAGTTTGAGCGAATATGAAGAGTCAACTCTTTCAGAGCTCTCTGGATAAACCTATATGCATGTCGTGCCTGATTCCATCACATCACAGCCAGGCCTGATTGTCTGTCGAATGTGTGCTGTGCTGTGATCTTGTCCTGGTGGATGAATCACGAAACTGTCACCACTCATCAGCTCCTCCGCCGCTCGGCTCTCCGATCTGCAACACTCGAGTCTTGCTCTCATTAAAACAACCTCGAATCAGCATCTCATTACGTCACTCCACGCTCCAATCACAGTAATGGAAGGCGTTTTAAAATCTACAAAATTATTCAAAACACAGATTAATTGATACCTTTTAGAGAAAATTCATGTTCCAATTAGGGACATATTTTCTCATAAATAATTTATCGTATACATTCCATTTCTACTTAATATGAATGAGCTTATGAATTATTAAAATTTCCACTCTTTGCCTCGTTTTGAATTCCAAACAACTCAAAACTCCTTTACGTTTTATTCCCACCTCCTCTCGCGTGATGGATTTAAACTACATTATAAGTGAACGTAAAACCAAGTATTTCAAACATTTTGAAGATGTCGCCGGGAACTTTAGAGTGGAATGCTTGCGAATAGAGGCAGATTTATGCTGGAAGTTGAATATATTCATGACAATTAATGAAACATCGCCCTCAACATGTGGAATACATGACGTCACTCGTGGGCCTATTCGGTAAACATAGCGACAAATTATTGGCTTCCATTACATTTTTTGACGTGAAAACGTCTACAAAATTGTTTCGGCTGGCAGTCCAGCGATCTGAACGATATGGGGGTACGAACAATAAATACTTATTTGTTAGAATGGAAATTCCAACTTCCTGGAAGTCGATTCGGTGAATTTTCAGTTTTTTGTAATAACTTCTGAACGGTATGAGATATCAGAATTCTGATCTGCAAGAAACACAGATAATTACAACTTATATCATCTGTAGAAGCTATTATTGATCGATTGATTGGTTGATATTTTATTCATCCATGGGAATTGGCATTACATATGCAATTATATATGGCAAGTCAATATTGAATATATAAAGAATACATAGAAACATACCAAGCTTTTCCGACCTACGACAAACAATGATGTAATAAAAAACTGGACAAACAACATTCTGCACCTGGATACAAACACAATAAAATATTGTCCAATGAATAAGAAAGTAATGACTTAGAAGTTGGGATGGAAGTTATTGCATAGTGATTATTGTTGAGATGTGCAGCTAGATAAACATTCGTCAATTGAGTAAAGAGGATCATTCAGAATGTATTGATTTGATTCGGTCTTTGAAGCCTTAAAGCTCTCAAGTGATTTTATCCTTATTGGCAACTCATTATACAGTTTCGAACCTGTATAAAAACAATCCTGCTCATACATGGCTGTTTTATGATTTGAACGAGTACTGATGTTATTTTTACTTCTTGTGGTATAGTTATGAATGTCCGAGCTAAAAGTCAAATCATCTAAATGTTTTCTTGCATACAACAATATTTCACCGGCACAGTAGCTGAGTGATTAGCGCACTTGCTTCGTGTGACCCGGGAGGTGAAGGGACATATCGGACCCGGTTCGATCCCTGCCACCGTCCATCTTTACAGGGTTTTTTCATGGTTTCCCTCTGTAGTTTAGACTCTAGGCTAATGCCGGGATGGTTCCTGCCATGTAGGCCACGACCGCTTCCTTCCCACTATCCTTCCCATTACCCATATCACCTTCATCTCATCATCCCATCATCTCATTATTCATTCATACGGCGCCAATAGATCTGAGTCATCATTACAGTGCGTCGTTAAAACCCAATATAATATATATATATATATATATATATATATATATATATATATATATACAATATTTCATAAATTGTCTTTCATAATTAAATTATAGGCCTAATTGTCTGTGTCTCGCTATTGGAATTTTGATATCTCAAACCGTTCAATTGAATTCAATTCCAAACCATTTTATTCTTGCTTATTCATATACATACATGTAGATACATACATTAGAGATGGTACACTAATGAAATATGAATGACATAGTAATGGTTATATATATAGTTATGAAGAATAACTAGGAAAACGCGGGATGCGCGTTGTGAGATGAGCTTAGAAGTATGGAAATCTAGAATGAAAAATAACTTGTCAGCTCAATATACATCTACGGACCTTGGATAACTTCAAACGCTTAAAAACCTTACTTGCATCCTGTTGATATTTATAGTGCTGCAACCTGTCGCATATACACTTTGCAAATCCAATTGATCAAAATATTCAATAAAATGTCCACTTATATTGCGTTTTCTCTGTTATTTCTCATTCGATTGTTGCAAAAATCTCTGAAAAGGTGTTTAATAGTATTGTTCATATTCGGTGAAAATTTGAGAGCTTTTGAAAAGTTCTTGTTTTTCAAGTATTTTTCCTCCGGGTTATTCTTATGAGGATATTTCAAACTTTCCGATTTTTTCCGGAAAAACCGTCGAACCGATTTCTCTGAAAAACAATCCCAACCTATTCTGGTATGACACCAACGTTCAGAAAAAGTTTCAAGCTGATTGATTCATTTCTCTGACCTGTATGCGCGTACATAATTACAAAAAAAAAAAAATAAATAAATAAAAACATAAAAACGAAGCCCATTTTTTTTCAGGGTGTGAAATGGAAAGCTTCGCTACGCTCATTCAATAATATTAACAATTGTATTTTATATTGATTATTATTCTGTGCAATTTCTGATGAGCCAGGAACCAATAAAGGTTATTTATACAAACCATTCAATTTAATACACTCCATCGTTTTATTTTGACTGCATTTCGTTTCATTATCTATGCATGTTTCAAAACAAGAATAAAATGATTTTTAAATGATTTGAATTTATTAATGAATAATACATATCCGAATGCAGTAACAAACTCTTTATTTTCTTCGATTCAATTCAAAGCGAGTGATCGATGGAAAATAGAATATTCTCATCACATCTTATATTTTATGGACGTAAATAAATAAGGTAATAGCATCTCATTAGCATCAAGTAATTATACTTCGATTACCTCAGCGTCTATCTTAAATAGTCACTATAATTACAATACTGTAAAAGTTGCGGATTTTTCGTATTTATATACATTCTCAATGTTACGGCCGGCTACAAAGATTAAATAGTAACAAAATCATCATTTTATTCTCATAGCATCTTCGAATATATATTAAATTCAAATTGAGCCAGGAGAAAACCATACATTCAAAACATTCAACCAACGGATACATTTATTCAGAGAATATATTTTTTTAAGAGGTGTCATTTGTCATCTTTTACATTTACATAGGCGCAAATTTTGCAAATGTTCATTTTTTCCGATCAGTTCATTGACATTGACATTTACCTTGACTAATCTGATTTTACTCTATTTTAAAAAATAATCCTGTAACTTCGTCATTTTAGAATATTAGGCCTAAATAGGTTTTCCTAATCTGACTAGAAAAAAAAAATCAATCAGACGAACTATGAACATGATTATTGTAAAACTGAGAGAAAAAATTTAATTACCCATATGCATTCGCACCAAATTTTTTTCTTAAATTTTAGCACTCGAAAAATAATAAAATGACAGAACATCAAATCAATGCATTCATGAACAATAAAAACTATATAAGGAAACAAACATAGCTGATATTGACTGATTGGTTTGTTTTCCTCTGACGATATATTTCAATCTTATTTACTAGTCAAACGCGAAATATGCGTTGTAAGATGAGCGAGATATCTGAATAAGGTATAAAAGTCCTTGAAGTAGTTCTACCCTTGCTACTTTATCGACTCTGGTATTCTACACACCTTGATATCTGAATAAGCTATTAAAGTCGTTAAAGTAGTTCTACTCTTGCCACTTCATTGACTCTGGTATTCTACACACCTTGACGCATATAAAAAATACTTCATTGTTGGTCAACTCTTGAATCTAGAAAGCAGTGAATCTTGACAACTTAATTCTGTCACAATTTTTATGATATTATATTTTATGAATATTATCAGTAATTTTATTTTTTTCTTTAAAACGACTGATCAGAATTGCTTAAAAAATCGTTATAATGTGTAGAATCCATGTATACACATTTAGAGAAAATTTCATCCCATTTGGAGAGATTTTATTTTTCAACATTTTCCGCCCAGCCAAATCTTATGGGGGTTTTTAGAAACTTTGAGATGATGATTCTCAAAATCGGTCCAACCGATTCATCCCAAAAACTATACAGTTCCAAGTTGGATGAGTTTGCGTGTACAAAAAAAGTTTCATGTTGATCAGTCAACCCTTGCGACCTGTGGAGTGCTTACAAAAAAAAACAAAAAAAAAGAAAAAAAAAAAAAAAAAAAAAAAACACACAGACAGAGCCCTATAAGAGTGGGATGGAGACTTCGCTACGCTCATCAATTAGTATCAGTAGCGAATGGTTTCGCATTCTTTATTCTAGTATCAAATTCTACACTAGGCAATCGCGTTATGTGTTTCCTCTTGATGGATGAGCTGGAACATATCAACTTATATCTCTGGATTGGTTATTGGATGAGTGAAGCAAAGACTCAATTTCACCATACCCGAAATAAAAGTGCTTGTTTATTTTTCATTTTTCTTGTTCGCGCTCCACAGGTCAAACGGCAATTTAAAATCAGTTGAAACTTGGCATACATAAGTGTCCTTATCTAGTTCGATACTGTAGAGTTTTGAGGCACAATCGGTTGAACTACTTCCTTAATTAAAACACTTCATGCTGCTCATACGGAGATTTATCAAAGTATTGGCAGATTCTGTGTTTTAGTTACTAATACCCTCAGTGGCTCTGCATATGCGGTGATTAGGCTCATTGCTTTGGCCCATTCAGAGAGTAGATACGGTTGGTAAGATCTAGGTGGCGTCGGTAGCGTATCTAGGTGGCGTCGATGGCGTATCTAGATGGCGTCGATGGCGTATCTAGGTGGCGTCGGTAGCGTATCTAGGTGGCGTCAATGGCGTATCTAGGTGGCGTCGATGGCGTATCTAGATGGCGACGATGGCGTATCTAGATGGCGACGATGGCGTATCTAGATGGCGTCGATGGCGTATCTAGATGGCGACGATGGCGTATCTAGGTGGCGTCGATGGCGTATCTAGGTGACGTCGATGGCGTATCTAGGTGACGTCGGTAGCGTATCTAGGTGGCGTCAATGGCGTATCTAGGTGGCGTCGATGGCGTATCTAGATGGCGACGATGGCGTATCTAGGTGACGTCGATGGCGTATCTAGGTGGCGTCGATGGCGTATCTAGATGGCGACGATGGCGTATCTAGGTGACGTCGATGGCGTATCTAGGTGGCGTCGATGGCGTATCTAGATGGCGACGATGGCGTATCTAGATGGCGACGATGGCGTATCTAGGTGGCGTCAATGGCGTATCTAGGTGGCGTCGATGGCGTATCTAGATGGCGACGATGGCGTATCTAGATGGCGACGATGGCGTATCTAGGTGGCGTCAATGGCGTATCTAGGTGGCGTCGATGGCGTATCTAGGTGGCGTCAATGGCGTATCTAGGTGACGTCGATGGCGTATCTAGGTGGCGTCAATGGCGTATCTAGGTGACGTCGATGGCGTATCTAGGTGGCGTCAATGGCGTATCTAGGTGGCGTCAATGGCGTATCTAGGTGGCGTCGATGGCGTATCTAGGTGGCGTCGGTAGCGTATCTAGGTGGCGTCAATGGCGTATCTAGGTGACGTCGATGGCGTATCTAGGTGGCGTCAATGGCGTATCTAGGTGACGTCGATGGCGTATTTAGGTGGCGACGATGGCGTATCTAGGTGACGTCGATGGCGTATCTAGGTGACGTCGATGGCGTATCTAGATGGCGACGATGGCGTATCTAGATGGCGACGATGGCGTATCTAGATGGCGACGATGGCGTATCTAGGTGACGTCGATGGCGTATCTAGGTGGCGTCGAGAAGTTTCAAAGCACTTGAGATGATCGTCAGCTGGGATGCTATGGAAGAAGTCCAAGTTGCCTACCCTGGTATTCATCATAGATATAGCTATAGATACTACACTTATAGCAAAACCAATTGCTCAGCACAATATTCATTAAAATGTATACTTTTATTGCATTTTCTTTGTTATTTCCCATCTGATTTTTGTGAAATTCACTGGAAATATATATAGTAAGGTTTTTAATTTTTAGTGAAAATTTGAAAGTTTTTTAAAAAAAATCACATTTCAAGTATTTTCCATCTGGGTCATTCTTATGAGGATTTCCAAAATTTTCTGATTTTTTTTTCCAGAAAAAACGATTTTTCTGAGAACGAACTCGACCTATTTTAGTACGACATCAATATGTGGAAAAAGTTTCAAGTCGATTGGATTTTTTCCTGACCTGTAGCCTATGCAGCGCACAAAATCACAAAAAAAAACGGAGCCCCATGTTTTCAGTATATGGAATGAAAAGTTTGAACTGAGAACAAGTAATAAAACGTTCTCCTTCCAGTCCCATGGGTGTGACTCTTCACAGCACACACATGTTCGGTTTTAACAAATTAGTGTATAACGTCTTTATAGTGATAGTTTAGTCTTAGTTTCATATATTGAGGTGTTCTCATCTGAATTTCACTTGCACCTTTATATAACACTACTTACCTTCTTGTTCAGCAATTTATTTTGACAGGCGCTAAATGACCTCGCTGTCGATGCGTTTTAAAACCCCAATATACATTCATTCAACAATTAGTGTATAACGTCTTCAGTAATAGTTTAGTCTTAGTTCCACATATTGAGGTGTTCCCATCCAAATTTTACATGCACCTTTATATAACACTACTTACCTTCTTGTTCAGCAACTTACTATGACAGGCGCTAAATGACCTCGCTGTCGATGCGCCTCAAAACCCTAATATTCATTCATTCATTCAGAATCTTCGCTACGCTCATCCAACTATCAAAAACTGGGTTCAAAATGAGAACTGTATTTTCACATCTCCTATCCCACATGGCAGTTTGCTGCTAGCTCTACATTATACTTCCAAGTGTGTGTGTGTGTGTGTGTGTGCGCTCCTCGTTAATAGATCTATCTAATTATATTCCTGATTCTCGCATGAAAGGTTTTATTTTTGTCACCCCGCTTCAACACTTCCACCCCATCATCTTCACCCCCCCCCCCCCCCTCCCCCTCGTCGTACAGATAAAATTTGCACTTTCGTCGAATTAACGTCAACTGACTTACACATTCAAAACCATGTACAAACAAATCCCATCATATTTAGACCCAACCTCGTTTTAGTTATACTAATAATTTTCAAAACGAGCTCCTCTTCCAAGAGGAGGAATGTAAAGAGGGGCGGGGGGGGGGGGGGGGAGGTAGTTAATATGAGGGTAACTGCGATGCGCATTTGGCTGATGTTTTATTCATATCGTCCACTTATCGCTCGATAGGGTGGGTCTGGCGTCGGGGGGCTGATGATGGTAATCGTTACACACACAAAGACCCACCCCTAATATTCAAATAGCCATTATAATAGCTTCCCGAAGCGGTTTATTATCGTGTAACTTTAGATTACTACTTTAGACTTTCTATTCAATTGAGGAGGTTCAACAATAATGCTGATCTAATAAATGGTACGGATTTAGCTACAAAGGGTTTCGGTTTCAATTGGCGATATTAGTATTGTTTCTTCTGGAAGTCATTCTGGAAGAAAGGACAGTAAATAGTGAACAACTTCCTGTAAATGTCTTCTTTTTAGACGAGCTTTAGCGAGGATTTAATTTGACATACTGAACAAAATTGGTGTTCGTTTATATGTTTTTTTTTCATGTTTTTTTGTCGGTTCTCCACAGGTCAAACGGCTACAACTATCAACTTCAAACTTTTTTACATTATGGTTCCTCATCTAACTTAGATAGTTTTGTGGTATTATCGGGTGGTAACTTTTATTTTTATGAATTTTAGAAATTTCAAAGATACCCATTAGAATAACACAGCGGGAAAAAAAGAAAATATTTTTATTTTCAAAAAAATGAAATTCCGCGTGAAGTTGAGTTACATTCTGATACACATTTCTGAGAACTTTCAGCTTGATCGGGTCAGCCATTCTGAAGAAATACTATAAAATGTGCTAAATTGGTACCACTCGAAGCAGTTTTTACCCATTTATAACTTGAATGTCACCCAATTGGCGAATGTAGGCTAAAGTTTGGCAAAGAAGTCGACATACTATTACTATCCGCTCGTCTAACAACGCATATATGGCGTTTTCCTAGCATTATTCAACTAGGCAATCGCAGCATATTTATCGTGAAGTGAGCAAAATATCTAGATAGAGTATAATCGAAATCTCGACACACCTTGACAAACACTGGATGCATTTCATTCAGTATAAATATCGAATATGGCCGTGAATCTCAGCAATGGTCCCGCTTTCATTCCTGATGGACAAACCACGATGTGTGGTGCCAACCTATTGCATCATCAGGGATATGAAGGAGGGGCTCCAACTCGGGTCTTGCAAGGGAATATTTCCCGCGTCAGTTTACGAACTATTCAAAACAACAATGCTATACACGGCCTATTGGGATTGAAATGTTGGCAGTTGCATTTGTTTTTTACGATCATGATAGATTTTGTGAGTTCAACAATGCCACTGGATCCGTATGGCCACTCTTATCCACATTCTAGTTCACGAGGAAATCCGCTGAATCGCGACAGGCAATCGGGAAATCTACGGGACTAATCAGATCTAATTCAGCACTGAATATTTGCCAAATTTGAGCTTGATGGCTTTCCGCACTTCACGCACCTGAAAACTTCACGCACCTGATAACTTCACGCTCCTGAAAAATTCACGCTCATGAAAACTTCACGCACCTGAAAACTTCACGCACCTGAAAACTTCACGCACCTAATAACTTCACGCTCCTGAAAAATTCACGCACCTGGAAACTTCACGCACCTAATAACTTCACGCTCCTGAAAAAATCACGCTCATGAAAACTTCACGCACCTGAAAACTTCACGCACCTGAAAACTTCACGCATCTGAAAACTTCACGCACCTAATAACTTCACGCTCCTGAAAAATTCACGCTCATGAAAACTTCACGCACCTGAAAACTTCACGCACCTGAAAACTTCACGCACCTAATAACTTCACGCTCCTGAAAAATTCACGCACCTGGAAACTTCACGCACCTGAAAACTTCACGCTCCTGAAGACTTCACGTACCTGAAAACTTCACGCACCTGAAAAATGCACGCACCTGATAACTTCACGCTCCTGAAAAATTCACGCTCCTGAAAACTTCACGCTCTTGAAAAATTCACGCACCTGAAAACTTCACGCTCCTGATAACTTCACGCATCTGAAAACTTCACGTACCTGAAAACTTCACGCACCTGAATACTTCACGCATCTGAAAGCTTCACGCACCTGAAAACTTCACGCTCTTGAAAACTTCACGCACCTGATAACTTCACGCTCCTGAAAAATTCACGCTCCTGAAAACTTCACGCACCTGAATACTTCACGCATCTGAAAACTTCACGCATCTGAAAACTTCACGCTCTTGAAAAATTCACGCACCTGAAAACTTCACGCTCCTGATAACTTCACGCATCTGAAAACTTCACGTACCTGAAAACTTCACGCACCTGAATACTTCACGCATCTGAAAACTTCACGCACCTGAAAACTTCACGCACCTGAAAACTTCACGCTCTTGAAAACTTCACGCACCTGAATACTTCACGCATCTGAAAACTTCACGCACCTGAATACTTCACGCATCTGAAAACTTCACGCACCTGAATACTTCACGCATCTGAAAACTTCACGCACCTGATAACTTCACGCTCCTGAAAACTTCACGCACCTGAAAACTTCACGCTCTTGAAAACTTCACGCACCTGAAAACTTCACGCACCTGAAAACTTCACGCTCTTGAAAACTTCACGCACCTGAAAACTTCACGCTCTTGAAAACTTCACGTACCTGAAAACTTCACGCACCTGATAACTTCACGCTCCTGAAAACTTCACGCACCTGAAAACTTCACGCTCTTGAAAACTTCACGCACCTGAAAACTTCACGCACCTGAAAACTTCACGCACCTGATAACTTCACGCTCCTGAAAACTTCACGCACCTGAAAACTTCACGCTCTTGAAAACTGCACGCACCTGAAAACTTCACGCTCCTGAAATCGGGACCTTTGGCTTTGAACTGACAGCAAGAAACCACACATGCCTTCCATGCTATTAGTATGTGAGTCGGAGCACCTTCCTTATATCATGATGAGATAGGTTGGTAGCACACATCCGATATCCTCTTCAAGACGGCTGTGCAAATCGCGTACACAATTGTGATGATGTGTATCATCAATCCGTCAACAGTCAGAGAATTAAAAAAAAATGAAAATTCTTGACAGAGGTTTTATTTGTGAGATCTTCCCGCCCAGCGCAACCTTATGTGGTTACCAGAAGCTCTGAGATGAGGTCCGTTCAAAACAGCTCAACCGATTCAACCACAAAACTATACAGTTCTTAGGTCCCGTTTTACGAATTATAAATGTGTTGATTAAGTGATGATTAGTGGTTCAGCTTGTTATTACCCTTGGTTGCCAATGGTATTTTTGTACCTCAAATAATACATTAGCTTAATGAACACATTTTAATTAACAGTTCGGCAAGTCTGCGTGTACAGAAAAAGTTTCATGTCGATCAGTCAAACCGTGCGACCTGTGCAGTCAAACCGTGCGACCTGTGCAGTCAAACCGTGCGACCTGTGCAGTCAAACCGTGTGACCTGTGCAGTCAAACCGTGCAACCTGTGTAGTCAAACCGTGCGACCTGTGCAGTCAAACCGTGTGACCTCTGCAGTCAAACCGTGCGTCCTGTGGAGTCAAACCGTGTGACCTGTGCAATCAAACCGTGCGACCTGTGCAGTCAAACCGTGTGACCTGTGCAGTCAAACCGTGCGACCTGTGCAATCAAACCGTGCGACCTGTGCAGTCAAACCGTGCAACCTGTGCAGTCAAACCGTGCGACCTGTGCAGTCAAACCGTGCGACCTGTGCAGTCAAACCGTGCGACCTGTGCAGTCAAACCGTGTGACCTGTGCAGTCAAACCGTGCAACCTGTGTAGTCAAACCGTGCGACCTGTGCAGTCAAACCGTGTGACCTCTGCAGTCAAACCGTGCGTCCTGTGGAGTCAAACCGTGTGACCTGTGCAATCAAACCGTGCGACCTGTGCAGTCAAACCGTGTGACCTGTGCAGTCAAACCGTGCGACCTGTGCAGTCAAACCGTGCG
Source organism: Brachyptera risi (assembly GCA_964007535.1). NCBI lineage: Eukaryota > Metazoa > Arthropoda > Insecta > Plecoptera > Taeniopterygidae > Brachyptera > Brachyptera risi. Next base: position 3,218,531 of record OZ023329.1, read on the forward strand.
ACCTGTGCAGTCAAACCGTGCAACCTGTGCAGTCAAACCGTGCGACCTGTGCAGTCAAACCGTGCGACCTGTGTAGTCAAACCGTGCGACTTTTCGCAGTGCTTACAAACAACACAGACAAAGCTCTATAAGAGTAGGATGGAAGTCTTCCTATTCGCTCATCCAATCGACAGTGAGAGGTTGACATGGCGTCATTGTGAGGGCTGAATATGGAAGAGTAGGATCGTTCGGACGGGGCAACACAAGGGAGATTTCAAATGAATGAATAAATCATTGTTTTTCATCTGATTGATCACTCATCACAATGAGTGTTAGGGAGGTTACTCGGACATTTTGGATGCGAATTGCCCCCGCATTTCGTAGCGTCCGGTGCGAACCAATAGAAGTGCTGCCACCTGGTGGCGAGTAAAGCAAAGTGTATCGCGCTCCTTCTGTCAAGACCCACGTTCGTTGACAGTTGTAACTTTATTGACATCGCTGGTGTCTTTCCACAATGATGAGACGAGCTTTAGCGAGGATTCAATTTGGAATACTTAAAAAATAGTGATCGTTTTCATGTATTTTTTTTTGGTTTGTCTGTTTTTCGTTTTTTAAATGTTTTTTCGTCGGTTCTCCACAGATTAAACGGCTACAGCTATCAACTCCAAACTTTTTTCCAATATGGTTCCTCATCCAACTTAGATCTGTATAGTTTTGTGGCATTATCGGGTGGTAACTTTTATTTTCATGAATTTTAGAAATCTAAAAAATACTCCTTAGAATAACACAGCAGAAAAAAAAGAATATATTTTTATTTTCCCAAAGAATAAATTTTGCGTGAAGTTGAATTACATTCACATTTCTGAAAATTTTCAGCTTGATCGGGTCAGCCATATACCTTGAAGAAAAAACATGAAATGTGCTAAATTGGTACCACTCGAAGCAGTTTTTACCCATTTATAACTTGAATGTCACCCAATTGGCGAATATAGGCGAAAGTTTGGCAAAGAAGTCGATATACTATTACTTTCCACTCCTCCAACAACGCATGTGTGGTGTCTTCCTAGTATTAATAATCATATGGACACAAAATCGTATACAACAAGAAATACGCACGTGGGCACATTAATCGATATCGTTATTCATGTAAAACTATACATGTTGAGGGAAATATACTCACAGATCGACATTTGCAGTGTCAACGTGACATATGAACGACCGCAGTAACTATCCGTTCGAACATGATACTGCTTCACAACATTCAGATAACTGAGTATCGTATATTATAATGTCAATCAATGAAGAGGGCCGGAAATAAACAACATGTTGCAAGTCATCGACTTCTCACTCTGAAAAAAATCAGAATTAATACCCGTTTTCAGATGAGCGTAGCTGCGAAAATTCCATTCCACATACCGAGAAAAAATGGGCTTGTTCCTATGTTGTTTTTTTTATATTGTGCGCGGCATACAGGTCAGAAAAAATATCTATCGACTCGAAACATTTTCCACATATTTCTGTCATAACAGAATAGACTGTTATCGTTTCTCAGAAAAATCAGTAGAGAGGTTTTTCCGTGAAACAATTGAAAAGTTTGAGAAATCCTCGTAAGAATAACCCGGAGAAAAAATACTTGAGGAACAAGAAGCACTCAAATTTTCACTAAATATGAACAATACTATTATACACCTTTTCAGAGATTTCTGCAACAATCGGATGAGAAATAAAGAAGAAAACGCAATAAAAGTGTACATTTCATTGAATATTTGGATCAATTGGTTTTGCAAAGTGTATATGCGACAGGTTGCAGCCCTATGAATATCAACAAGTTGCAGGTGAGGTATTTGAACGTTTGAAGTAATCCGAGGTCCGTCAATGAGGAATGATCTGACGAAATATTTTTCATTCTAGATTTCCATACACTAAGCTCATCTCATAACGCACATCCCGCGTTTTCCTAGTTATAGCTCATATGTGTTGATGTTTCTCTTTAGTCATTCAATTTCATATTCATGATCATATTTCTTTCCAATCTCTGATTATCATCATGGTATAAATATATAAATATATATATATATATATATATATATATATATATATATATATATATATATATATATATATATATATATATATATATATATATATATATATACATATATATATATATATATATATATATATATAATATATATATATATATATATATCTATATATATATATATATATATATATATATATATATATATATATATATTATATATATATATATATATATATATATATATATCTATATATATATATATATATATATATATATCTATATATATATATATATATATAATATATATATATATATATATATATATATATATATATATATATATGTATAATATATATATATATATATATATATATATATATATATATATATTTATATATATATATATATATATATATATATATATATACATATATGAATATATATATATATATATATATATATATATATATATATATATATATATATATATATATATATATATATATAATATA
>OZ023329.1:3221265-3238765 GCA_964007535.1 Brachyptera risi
ATATATATATATATATATATATATATTATATATATATATATATATATATATATATATATATATATATATATATATATATATATATATATATATATATATATATATTATATATATATATATATATATATATATATATATATATATATATATATATATATATATATATATATATATATTTTTTTATATATATATATATATATAAATATATATATATATATATATATATATAAATCTATATGTATATAAATATATATATATATATATATATATATATATATATATATATATATATATATATATATATATATTTATATATATATATATATATATATATATATATATATATATATATATATATATATATATATATATATATATATATATATATATATATATATATATATATATATATATATATATATATATATATATATATATATATATATATATATATATATATATATATATATATATATATATATATATATATATATATATATATATATATATATATATATATATATATATATATATATATATATATATATATATATATATATATCACGCGGTGTGATGAAACTCTGTCACGTGGCGTGATTTAGCTGTGTCTCGCGGCGTGATACGGCTGTGTCACACGGCGTGATATAGCTGTGTTACACGGCGTGATGTAGCTGTGTCACGTGGCGTGATACAGCTGTGTTACACTGCGTGATATAGCTGTGTCACGCGGCGTGATACAGCTGTGTGACACGGCGTGATATAGCTGTGTCACGCGGCGTGATGGATCTCTGTCACGTGCGTGATACAGCTGAGTCACGCGGCGTGATGGATCTCTGTCACGCGGCGTGATGGATCTCTGTCACGCGGCGTGATGGATCTCTGTCACGTGCGTGATACAGCTGTGTCTCGCGGCGTGATGTTGTTGTGTTACACGGCGTGATACAGCTGTGTCACGCGGCGTGATGGATCTCTGTCATGTGCGTGATATAGCTGTGTCACGCGGCGTGATGGAACTCTGTCACGCGGCGTGATACAGCTGTGATTCACGGCGTGATGTAGCTGTGTCTCGCGGTGTGATACAGCCGTGTTACACGGCGTGATGTAGCTGTGTCTCGTGGCGTGATACATCTGTGTTACACGGCGTGATGTAGCTGTGTCTTGCGGCGTGATACAACTGTGTTACACGGCGTGATGTAGTTGTGTCTTGAGGCGTGATACAGCTGTGTCACACGGCGTGATATAGCTGTGTCACGCGGCCTGATATAGCAGGGCACACGGCGTGATGTAGCTGTGTCACGCGGCGTGTTATAGCTGTGTCACGTGGCGTAATGTAGCTGTGTTACACGGCGTGATACAGCTGTGTTACACGGCGTGATACAGCTGTGTCACATGGCATGATACAGCTGTGTTATACGGCGTGGTATAGCTGTGTCACGCGGCGTGATATCGCTGTTTCACACGGCGTGATACAGCTGTGTTACATGGCGTGATATAGCTGTGTCACACGGCGTGATATAGCTGTGTTACACGGCGTGATATAGCTTGTTACACGGCGTGATATAGCTTGTTACACGGCGTGATATATCTGTGTTACACGGCGTGATACAGCTGTGTCACACGGCATGATACAGCTGTGTTACACGGCGTGGTATAGCTGTGTCACGCGGCGTGATATCGCTGTTTCACACGGCGTGATACAGCTGTGTCACGTGGCTTGATATAGCTGTGTCACGTAGCGTAATGTAGCTGTGTTACACGGCGTGATATAGCTTGTTACACGGTGTGATATAGCTTGTTACACGGCGTGATATATCTGTTTTACACGGCGTGATATAGTTTTGTCACGTGGCGTAATGTAGCTGTGTTACACGGCGTGATATAGCTGTTCTACATGGCGTGATATAGCCGTGTTACACGGCCTGATATAGCTGTGTCACACGGCGTGATACAGCTGTGTTACACGGCGTGATGTAGCTGTGTCTTGCGGTGTGATACAGCTGTGTTACACGGCGTGATGTAGCTGTGTCTCGCGGCGTGATACATCTGTGTTACACGGCGTGATGTAGCTGTGTCACGCGGCGTGATACAGCTGTGTACACGGCGTGATGTAGCTGTGTCTCGCGGCGTGATACAGCTGTGTTACACGGCGTGATGTAGCCTTGTCTCGCGGCGTGATACAGCTGTGTTACACGGCGTGATGTAGCTGTGTCTCGCGGCGTGATACAGCTGTGTTACACGGCGTGATGTAGCTGTGTCTCACGGCGTGATACAGCTGTGTTACACGGCGTGATATAGCTGTGTTACACGGCGTGATGTAGCTGTGTCTCGCGGCGTGATACAGCTGTGTTACACGGCGTGATAAAGCCGTGTTACACGGCGTGATATAGCTGTGTTACACGGCGTGATGTGGCTGTGTCTCGCGGCGTGATACAGCTGTGTTACACGGCGTGATACAGCTGTGTTACACGGCGTGATATAGCTGTGTTACACGGCGTGATATAGCTGTGTTACACGGCGTGATATAGCTTGTTACACGGCGTGATATAGCTTGTTACACGGCGTGATATATCTGTGTTACACGGGGTGATACAGCTGTGTCACGCGGCGTGATACAGCTGTGTTACACTGCGTGATATAGCTGTGTCACGCGGCGTGATATCGCTGTTTCACACGGCGTGATACAGCTGTGTCACGTGGCGTGATATAGCTGTGTCACGTAGCGTCATGTAGCTGTGTGACACGGCGTGATATAGCTTGTTACATGGCGTGATATAGCTTGTTACACGGCGTGATATATCTGTGTTACACGGCGTGATATAGTTTTGTCACGTGGCGTAATGTAGCTGTGTTACACGGCGTGATATAGCTGTTCTACACGGCGTGATATAGCCGTGTTACACGGCCTGATATAGCTGTGTCACACGGCGTGATACAGCTGTGTTACACGGCGTGATGTAGCTGTGTCTTGCGGTGTGATACAGCTGTGTTTCACGGCGTGATGTAGCTGTGTCTCGCGGCATGATACATCTGTGTTACACGGCGTGATGTAGCTGTTTCTCGCGGCGTGATACAGCTGTGTACACGGCGTGATGTAGCTGTGTCTCACGGCGTGATACAGCTGTGTTACACGGCGTGATGTAGCCTCGTCTCGCGGCGTGATACAGCTGTGTTACACGGCGTGATGTAGCTGTGTCTCGCGGCGTGATACAGCTGTGTTACACGGCGTGATGCAGCTGTGTCTCACGGCGTGATACAGCTGTGTTACACGGCGTGATATAGCTGTGTTACACGGCGTGATGTAGCTGTGTCTCGCGGCGTGATACAGCTGTGTTACACGGCGTGATAAAGCTGTGTTACACGGCGTGATATAGCTGTGTTACATGGCGTGATGTGGCTGTGTTACACGGCGTGATATAGCTTGTTACACGGCGTGATATAGCTTGTTACACGGCGTGATATATCTGTGTTACACGGCGTGATGTTGCTGTGTCTCGCGGCATGATACAGCTGTGTTACACGGCGTGATGTGGCTGTGTCTCGCGGCGTGATACAGCTGTGGTACACGGCGTGATGTTGCTGTGTTACACGGTGTGATATAGCTGTTTCACGCAGCGTGATGGAACTCTGTCAAGCGGTGTGATATTTGTCAATGTATGTCACAGTTTCTAATTATCGAGCATTATACGCCATACCTGTTAAAACTCTCACCCCCTATATACCCCCCCCCCCCCTCCTCCTCACCCCTCCTCCCTCTCCCCCTTCTCGCGCCTTGATTAATGGCGTTAGCGCAGACAGGTTGTGAATAATTGAATTTCTCATTTCAACTTCTTTCTCTTGTTTTCCCTCGCGTGATCCATCTCTCTCTCTCTCTCTGTCTCTCTCTCTCTCTCTCACTCTCTTTCTCTGTTTGTCGTCGACGTCTCTGTTCTTTAATCTCATTTCACAGCTTGAAAGCTCGAGAAAGTGTTCGCTTTACGTTATGTACTTTATACTTTGTGTTACTATAATGACTTTTGATTTTTCTCTCTTCCTTTCTCTCTCTCTCTTTCTCTCTCTCTCTCTCTCTCTCTCTCACCATCTCTCTCTATCTCTCTCTCTGTCTCTCTCTCTCTCTCTCTCTCTGTCTCTCTGTCTCTCTGTCTCTGTCTCTCTGTCTCCATTAGCAGGCTGCACAGGCCCTACGGACAGACGGACAGACGGACGGACGGACGGACGGGCAGGTTGGGTCGCGTTCTTTTGAAGACTAATTAATATCGTCAGCTCGGAGTTATGTAGCCCATTGTGTGATGAGAGCTCCTAGCGAACAAAAGAAGCTCACTCGATGTCAAGAATATAAATATACACAAGTCTCTTCAAGCGACGAACAATTTCGAAATGAAAGTGTATTTTTGGGATGTTTTGAATATATTAACTTCAAGGGGAAATAGTATAACCCAGGATGTGGATCATCCGTGACACGAACTGATACGTGTGGTCGAGTGGCTAGCACGCTGAACCGTCATTCAGGAGATTGGGTTTCGATTCCCGCCATGGTTGACCATCCCAACAGTGGTTTCCCTCTGTCGTTCAGGTCAATACTGGGATGGTACCTTAACAACAAACCACGGCCGACTCCTTCCCACCATCCAATTCGAATCACCTATTGGAATAACTTCTCATATATTTCTCGCATCAATCCCCGCCGCCAATAGATCTTGGTTATCGATGCAGTGAGTCGTTATAGACCAACATGAACGGATAAAGTCGCATCTCATGCATCATTCCCCGCCGCCAATAGATCTTGGTTATCGGTGCAGTCAGTCGTTATACACCAATATGAACGGATAAAGTCGCATCTCATGCATCATTCCCCGCCGCCAATAGATCTTGGTTATCGGTGCAGTCAGTCGTTATACGCCAATATGAACGAATAAAGTCGCATCTCATTCATCATTCCCCGCCGCCAATAGATCTTGGTTATCGATGCAGTTATCGATCGTTATACACCAATTTGAACGGATAAAGTCGCATCTCATGCATCATTCCTCCTCGCCAATAGATCTTGGCTATCGATGCAGTGAGTCGTTATACACCAGGATGAACGGATAAAGTCGCATCGCATGCATCATTCCCCGCCGCCAATAGATCTTGGTTATCGATGCAGTGTGTCGTTATACACCAATTTGAACGGATAAAGTCGCATCTCATGCATCATTCCCCGCCGCCAATAGATCTTGGTTATCGATGCAGTTATCGATCGTTATACACCAATTTGAACGGATAAAGTCGCATCTCATGCATCATTCCCCGCCGCCAATAGATCTTGGTCATCGATGCAGTGAGTCGTTATACACCAACATGAACGGATAAAGTCGCATCTCATGCATCATTCCCCGCCGCCAATAGATCTTGGTTATCGATGCAGTGAGTCGTTATACACCAGGATGAACGGATAAAGTCGCATCTCATGCATCGTTCCCCGCCGCCAATAGATCTTGGTTATCGATGCAGTGTGTCGTTATACACCAGGGGCCGAATTCACAAATGGTCATAACCTTGATCCGGCTCAAAGTTACGACAATTTCTAGAGATAATACCATTTTGATCTATTATCTTTTATTTTTTTATTTTAATAAATAATAGATTGATGATAAAAAATTGATTTAATCAAAAATTGAGATTAAAAAATCAAGAATAATAAATCAATTATGGTGTTATCTCTAGAAATTGTCGTAACTTTGAGCCGGATCAAAATTATGACCTTTTGTGAATCTGGGCCCAGGATGAACGGATAAAGTCGCATCTCATGCATCATTCCCCGCCGCCAATATATCTTGGTTATCGATGCAGTTATCGATCGTTATACACCAATATGAACGAATAAAGTCGCATCTCATGCATCATTCCCCGCCGCCAATAGATCTTGGTTATCGATGCAGTTATCGATCGTTATACACCAGTATGAACGAATAAAGTCGCATCTCATGCATCATTCCCCGCCGCCAATAGATCTTGGTTATCGATGCAGTTATCGATCGTTATACACCAGTATGAACGGATAAAGTCGCATCTCATGCATCATTCCCCGCCGCCAATAGATCTTGGTTATCGATGCAGTTATCGATCGTTATACACCAGTATGAACGGATAAAGTCGCATCACAATGCTCACGATCACCGAAGGCAGGCATTGTGTATTCTTGAGATGTTGAATGAACCGCTTCTGTCCCCTGTTGTCAAGTATTGTTTGTACAAGTCAATGTGTCATCAAATGTCTGCGTTTCTGGATCTCAGAAAGAAGAAGGTTCTCTGTTATTTGCCTACATATCATTCACCGACGCGAATAGATCGTAGTCTTCAGTAGGCAACAGTGCGCCGTAAACCTATCATGAATGGAAAATGAAATTAATTCCACAAACAGTATAACTACTAGGCAAACGTGAAATATGCGTTGTAAGATGAGCGAGATATCTGAATAAGGTATAATAACAGTCCTACATCTGCTACTTTATCGACTCTGGTATTCTACACACTTTGTCCTTCATTTAATTGCTACTTTATCTTCTCTGGTATTCTACACACCTTGACGAGTATGAAGGATATTCAATGCTTGGGCATATATCGAATCTAGGAAGCAGTGAATCTTGGCTCATTTCCATATATTTGATGTATAAAAACTATGACTATCAATAACGTAACGGGATAAGCAACATGGCGCTTTCCTTTCGCACCATGCGTACATCAAAGGGATGCCGCCTCACAAATGTTATGATGATTTGCTGGTATTATTGTATGTTGATCTATACAAGTAATAGATGTAATGCAATCTGTGAATTCAGCTCTTTCCAACTGCATTAAACAATATTGGGATAAATTTTATTTGAATTAGCCAATCCAAATTTAAAATACGTCTGTAAAAGCATTTAGTCCCCTGGTCAAGAGCCCCACTGCTATATTTACCATTTGATAACTGGACAATTACTCATCATCTACGAGAAAGATTAAAATCAATGCAATTGTACAACTATGTACTATATATTGAAATACGAGCCTAATACGTACGATTTGATTTGAAATTGCGAATCTCACAAATGTACACGAAAGCGCGCTGATTCCATCATGGTGAAAACGGCCTAATGTTGAAAGGATAGGACTTACGCCATGTTGCTTATCCCGTTACGTTATTGATAGTCATAGATAAAAACAGTTATTTGAATTTCTTTCTTCAAAACGGCTGATTCGAATTGCTCACAGAATGGTGGTTTTGTGTATCATTTATGTTTGAACACTCAGAGTTAATTTTATTTTTTTCGGAGAGGTTTCATTTTTTCAAATTTTCTCACCCAGCCTAATCTTATGGGGTTTTTAAAAACTTTGACATGATATTTCTCAAAATCTGATTGATCGATTCATTCCAAAAACTATACAGTTCTAAGTTGTAAAAGTTGGCCCGTACAAAAAAGTTTCATGTTGATTAGTCAAACCCTGCGACCTGTGCAGTGCCCACAAAAAAAAAAACATAAAAAAACACACACAGACAAAGCCCTATAAGAGTGGGATGGAGACTTCGCTACGCTCATCTAATGAAACACTTCACATTACTAGAGGATGTTGAAGCATCATTTCATCTGGAACAATTGAGCCCTTGAGAGGAACAATGGTGTAAGTCCACTTTACCCAGTTCTGAGATGAATTGAAGTTCAGGTTTGACATTGTAGTTTTCATAGTTTTGAAGATAATTGATGATTAAGATAAGTTACCTGTTGATTGAAAGGGTAATTATCACATTGTGGAACATATGATTGACAGAGTGGAGTTTGGAAAACATTACGTACACACATTATCATGTCAACATGGATTCCTCCAAGGAATGAAGAGTAATCGGCCTATTGGAAGTTTTTCAATTCAGTTTTAATTTTGACATCGATTCTAAACTTCTCATAGCTTCTGGTAATTCATCACAAAGTTCAGAATCCTAGTAATAATTGTCGTTCGACTGCGTGAAAGTTTTAACAAGTATTTTAATTAATCTCCGTTTTGCCAGAGCTTCGGTCTCATTTAACTCTCATTCAACATGTCCAGCTGTATCGATAGGCCTCATTAGACGAGCTTTAGCGAGGATTCAATTTGACATACTGAAACAAATTGGTGTTCGTTTTTATGTTTTTTTATGTTTTTTTTTTGTCGGTTCTCCACAGGTCAAACGGCTACAGCTATCAACTTCAAACTCTTTTTCATAATGCTTCCTCTTCTAACTCAGATCTGTATAGTTTTGTGGCATTATCGGGTGGTAATTTTTTTTTTATGAATTTAAGAAATTTCAAAAATGCCCATTAAAATAACACGACGGAAAGAAAAATATATTCCCCAAAAAATGAAATTCCGCGTGGAGTTGATTCACATTTGCATACACATTTCTGGAATGTTTTAGCTTGATCGGGTGAGCCATTTCGAAGACAAACCATAAAATGTGCTAAATTGGTACCACTCGAAGCAGTTTTTACCCATTTCTAACTTAAATGTCACCCAATTGGCGAATTTAGGCAAAAGTTTGGCAAAGAAGTCGACATACTATTACTTTCCTTTCGTCTAACGTCCTTTCGTCAACAAAGTACTTTCGTACTTTTCTTTCGTCGACATACTATTACTTTCCTTTCGTCTTTCCTTTCGTCTAATATAGCGTTTTCCTAGTTTAACTCTCATTCAACATGTCCAGCCGTATCGATAGGCCTTGGGGATCAAGTGGGTTTCAACAGATCTGTGTTTGGTACGTTTGTGAACCTGCGTGTGTTCTGGTCAGGACGTTCATCATGTATCTGAGGCGTCCCAGTTTCCTCCAGGCGTCCCAGTTTCCTCCAGGCGTCCCAGTTGCCTCCAGGCGTCCCAGTTTCCTCCAGGCGTCCCAGTTTCCTCCAGGCGTCCCGGTTGCCTCCAGGAGTCCCGGTTGCCTCCAGGCGTCCCAGTTTCCTCCAGGCGTCCCGGTTTCCTCCAGGCGTCCCGGTTTCCTCCAGGCGTCCCGGTTTCCTCCAGGCGTCCCGGTTGCCTCCAGGGGTTTCCACGTGCAGATATACAGGCCTGGAGGATCAAGAAACCTTCACAATCCACAGATACATCATCTGATGATAATGGCGATATATTTTTTTCATATATTTATATTTCTTTATTCAGCAAAATAACAAGTACATATAGTTCACAAAAACCTCCACAAATCCACAAATCCACAAATCCACAGATCTGAATAGACTAGCTCATACTACTATTTCGTAATTCAACTAAATACATCTAGAGAAGGGTCATATAATGTTTCAAGCAGATAACATTTCATTTCTTTTTTTATTTGATTCAGAGAGCTCAAGTAATAATGATGATTATAATGATTAATTTCGTCTTTTTGATCCCAAAACAAGATATAAGACAGTAAATATTCCACATGAAATGATACAGGCTATACAAATAACAAGGACGGCTTACAGAGACAAATCACTGAGGACATCCCAAGTTAGTTCCGAAATGATATATTGCTCATGTTATATATACATAATCTAGCATGAAAGCGGTCAACGATTGCAGGAACGAATAAACTGTGAATCAATTATTATATGAGGTTATCAGTTCTTGAATGGACTGATAACTGTTTCTGATTGGTTAGAGATTCAGTGCAATTTTGAGAGATTCTCCATTTTGTATGAACGTGGTTATTTGTCATAAGATCTTGCACCGGCATATACTTGTCGATATTGCTGGAGTCAAATTTCATATAATAGCAAAGGTGGAAAGATCAAACATATGAGTATGGAAGATGATCAATTAAAAATTCCTAAAATGTTAACATCACTGGGACAAAGGCAAAGTGCATATCTTGGCCCGAAAATGTTCAATAATTTACTTAAATCATAACTTCATCAATCAACCATAATTCATTCGAGCACAAATTGATTCGCTGGCTTCAGGACTTTAGACATGACTTTTGGAATTTTCTTTTCGATAATTAAAGTCTTGATCACTGATGGGCACTATTAGACCACAACAGTCTAATTGAACTAAACCTCAATAACATTGGGTTTCAACCATCCAAAATTTCTAGCATAAGTCATGATTTACAATCAAATTCAACCTTTCTCTTTCTGAATACATGACATTTACCCAGCTTTTACACATCTATATACCAACATTATATTAAGAACCGTTGCCTCTTGGCCTTGGTATATATCTCATTCAAATGTATCAACTTTTCCTCCTCCCACACACAGGCTTCGACTCATGTGGGTTCTGTTTTTCAATAATTAGCAGTTCAGTTTATATGTATGTATCAATGATTGTATCTTGAAAAACATTATATAATAAGAATGGAATGAATGAAACGAAATGAGTAACACTGACACTCGATATCTCGGTTATCGGGTCTTACCTCACCGCATACCGTTACATACGAATAACAAGGTACAAATTGTGAATAGGCCTACTTATTATTGGATGAGAGTAATTTGTAGAACACCTTTCTGGATGGTGTGACGCAGTTTACCACAATATGTGCGTGTGGGAAGTACACTCACTCGATCGTTTATGTGCGTTTTTATTATTGGCATTCCCATGGAGGAGATACGTGTTTTCTACACCAGGCAAACGCGAAATATGCGTTGTAAGATGAGCGAGATATCTGAATAAGGTATAATAACAGTCCTACATTTGCTACTTTATCGACTCTGGTATTCTACACACTTTGTCCCTCATTCAATTGCTACTTTATCTTCTCTGGTATTCTACACACCTTGAGGAATATGAAGAATATTTAATGCTTGGGCAAATTTCGAATCTAGGAAGCAGTGAATCTTGGCTCATTTCCATATATTTGATGTATAAAAACAGTTATTTGAATTTTTTTCTGTGAAACGGCTCGTTCGAATTGCTCACAAAATGATGGTTATGTGTATCATTCATGTTTGAACACTCTGAGGAATTTTTTTTTCTCGAAGAGGTTTCATTTTTTCAAATTTTCTCACCCAGCCTAATCTTATGGGGTTATTAAAAACTTTGACATGATATTTCTCAAAATCTAATCGACCGAATCATTCCAAAAACTATACAGTTCTAAGTTTTAAAAGTTGACCTGTACAAAAAAAAGTTTCATGTTGATCAGTCAAACCTTGCGACCTGTGCATGCAGTGCCCCCCCCCCCCAAAAAAAAAAAAACAGACAAAGCCCTATAAGTGTGGGATGGAGACTTCGCTACGCTCATCTAACTATAGGAAAACGTGGGATGCGCGTTATGAGATGAGCTTAGAAGTATGGAAATCTGGAATAAAAAATATTCTATTAGCTCAATCCACATTTACGTACCTTGGATTACTTCAAACGTTCAAAAACCATACCTGCAGCTTGTTGATATTTATAGTAACCCGCAACCTGTCGCATAAACACTTTGCAAATCCAATTGATCCACATATTCAATAAAATTTACACTTTTATTGTATTTTCTTTGTTACAATTCTCATCTGATTGATACAAAAATCTCCGAAAAGGCGTACACCAGTATTTTTCATATTCGGTGAGAATTTGAGAGCTTCTAAAGGATTATTGTTTTCCGAGTATTTTTCTTTCGGGTTATTCTTATGATTTTTCATATTTTACTATTTTTTTCCGGAAAAACGTTTCGACCGATTTTTCTGAAAAACGATGACAGCATATTCTGGTATGACAGAAATATGTATAGAAAGTTTCAAGTTGATAGGTATTTTTTCCTGACCTATATGCCGCGCACAAAATTACATAAAAAAAAAGAATGAATAAAAACCACTTTTGTTTTCGGCATGTCAATAGAAATTTTCGCTACGCTCATCCAACAAGAGCCTTCAAAGCCTATTCGGCTTGTTTGTGGCATGAACATGATGAATCATAAAACAAACCTGATCACAAAATAAGATGTCAAATTATAATTGGAATAACGTCGCTGGTAACTGAAATAGGCCTGAAAGTGAACAGATGCATACAACACACACACCCACAATCATATATATATATATATATATATATATATATATATATATATATATATATATATATATATATATATATATATATATATATATATATATACTCATATATATACTTATATATATATATATATATATATATATATATATATATATATATATATATATATATATATATAATATATATATATATATATATATATATATATATATATATATATATATAAATATATATATATATATATATATATATATATATATATATATATACATATATATATATATATATATATATATTTATATATATATATATATATATATATATATATATATTTATATATATATATATATATATATATATATATATATATATATATATATATATATATATATATATGTATATATATATATATTTATATATAGATATATATATATATATATATATATATATATATATATATTTATATATATATATATATATATATATATATATATATATATATATATATATATATATATATATATATATATATATATATAATCCAGAAAGCAGTGACTCACAGCAATGGTTCTGGTATTATTTCCTACTTGGCCTATTTGTTGAATAGAAAACTTTCATCACATCATTTTCAGACCGGCTGGTCCGATTGGCATACAGAACTGTGATGCTGTTCAGTTATATTGTGTTACATTCAGAACAAATTTCAATATTCCTGGAGAGATATGATTTTATGGATAAATAGAAATTCATTCAATTCACCTTCTAGTTCTAGTTTTAGTTGTATAGTTCTCGACTTAGTCCTAGTTTATATTTTCAGCCTAATAATTTCATCAATTTGTATAATTATTCAATTAAATAACGATTCCTGTTCGATCAGTTGAAATCAATGCGCCTAGCACTACAAAAGAACAAACAAAAACAGAAATATATATCCATATATAATAATAATGATAATGATAATAATAATAATAATAATAATAATTTCCAGCTGCTTCACATGTTAAATTTGGGCTACATTTACTTCCTACTTTCGATGTTCACTTCAAATATAAACCTGATCATGTTAATATTAATAAATCCCCAGCACAAGATTACTCATCTCATTGAGGAATTCACATTTATATACCTTCATTTCCTGTATACCATGTGAAGAACATAATAAATTGAAATTGAAATTGAAAAGAGATTTTATTTCCCAAATTTTTCCGCTCAGTCAAATATCATGGAGTTTTTACATACTTTCAGATATTCTTCAGAAATGGTTCTACCGATTTGACCCAAAAACAATACAGTCCTAAGTTGGATAAGTCTACGTGTGGAGACAAAGTTTCATGTGGTTCAGTCGAACCCTGCGACCTGTGCAGTGCTTATACAAACAAAACATAGACAAAACACATAGGCAAAGTTCTTGGAATGAAGTCTTTGCTATGCTCATCTAATTATGCGACCTGTGCAGTGCTTATACAAACAAAACATAGACAAAACACATAGGCAAAGTTCTTGGAATGAAGTCTTTGCTATGCTCATCTAATTATCATGGAAACTGCTCATGAGTCACGTGAGGAGTCTTCTCAACGCTCACCCAATAACCGGTCCCACTCGCCATCTGACCGAACTGGTTAACTGTCTCTGCCACGGTGCTATAGTCGACGTCGCGACGCCTCCCCGTGGGAACCAGCAGGTGCGTGACGTAGCACAGCCAGGCGTCGTTCTCCTTTTAATGAAGTTCTCGCAGGATTGAATCGAGCGCCATCGATACGAGGATTCAATTAATTACCACGCGACTAATCAGTCTTTCCGACGAACAATGGGTCTTCTGCCTCGCACGGCTATTGTCTGCGGAACGACGCGGCGTTTCGGGGGGCGGGGGGGGGGGGGGGGATAAAAGCCATTTCCCCAGACCGTCAAACTTAGACTGTGCACGACGCTTCTTGTTGTGAATGGCGAATATATTTCATGCCACTTATACAGGATAACTCGCATGATGATATTGTATAATCAATTAATCAAGCGTGAGTAATCAGCACCAACAATTGGGTAATGCTTCTGAGATAATAAGTGACTTTTATCAAGACGCTTGAGATGTTTGAAGATGTAATCCATCCTTTTCATCAAGTATGCAAATAGGCCTGTTTAAAGTCCGGGTCTCCAAGTGAACAACGGGGAAATGTAGGCATATACCTATGACTAGGCCTATCAATAACGTAACGAGATGAGCAACATGGCTTAAGTCATATCCTTTCAACATTAGGCCGTTTTCACCATGATGGAATCAGTGCGCTTTCGTGTACATTTGTGAGATTCGCAATTTCAAATCAAATCGTACGTATAAGGCTCGTATTTCAGTGTATAGTACATAGTTGTATACTTGCATTGTTTCTGATCTTTCTCGTAGATGATGAGTAATTATCCAGTTATCAAATGGTAAATATAGCAGTAGGGCTCTTGACTAGGTGACTAAATGCTTTTACAGACGTATTTTAAATTTAGATTGGCCAATTCAAATTAAATGTATTCCAATATTGCTTAATGCAGTTGGAAAGAGCTGGATTCACAGATTGCATTACATCCATTACTTATGTAGATCAACATACAATAATACCAGCAAATCATCATAACATTTGTGAGGCGGCATCCCTTTGATATACGCATGGTGCGACAGGAAAGCGCCATGTTGCTTATCCCGTTACGTTATTGATAGTCATAGCCTATACATGTCAATGTAAGACTGACAAAAATGGTGGCATCTAAGAATAGTTCAAAACGGTCATGTAAAAAGTGTGGACCAAGTAAACCCTCACGTAAAGAATATATTTAATATAAAGACCTGTTTGCATGGACAGTTCAAGTGTTCATCAAATCGGTTCCACTCAATACTTGCTGTGTAGAAACCATTGAATGTTTGTTTCCATTGCTCAGTAAGTAGTTAATCAACTGATGACGTCAGCTGAGCATGTTCAACTGGCCGTGATTTGTCAGCTGTTCGTGATTCAAGATGGCGTCAGATCCAGACTCGGACAGCACTCTCGTAGTAACTGTTGGCAATACGTTCAATTATTGTGGTTGAAGTTGTTGAAATTCCTTTTATTTTGCAGTATATAAGTATACATCAGGTGTGTTTACAGAATACCCACGAAGCCTGATTCAGGCTCATCTGTGGAATAAATACGAAACAACAAACAATACAATGTACATGGAGTATGAATTATGGTGAAACGAAGAGAAAAAACAGTTCTGGGTTATAAGTAATAAACAAATTAATTCATATTTGGATATATCGGATATATGTTAATGAATATATTCATCATATTTACTATTGTCAATATATATTTTTGTTCGTGGATTGATAGGGGACGTAGAGACATGGCTATGATTTACGCAAGTCAATTTAGATTGTTCTGACATTTCTGACCGAGGTGTTCTGCTGGCAACCTGGGTCGTCTCTGAGCACCCTGGGAGCACCTTTTTCCCCCAATAATAACATCGAAACTTGATATGAATGAAATCATTGTTCCCCAATTAAGGCTGTGGATGAAAGATAGGATCGTTCGGACGGGGCACCACAAGGGCGATCTTACCACCCCATTTTGATTATTTAAAACTAATGAACTTCAACACCAGGACTGCGCTGTCTGTGATCATAATTTTCCGCCGCTGATAAAAGTATTTAAGTTCCCGAAAGCCAGGAACACAAGTGAATACCGTTTCTGTGAGGCCTTTATCCAGTATTACAAGCATTGATATTAGAGCCCGCATCTCAGACAGATTTAGGCTGCACTTTAGACACATATGTCTCAAGAACTACAAACACTACGGACTTGCGGTAAAATGCAATGAATAGTAATACCCTCACAATTAGATATATGCCTAGTCGAAAATTAAAGAAAAATTTCATTATGGAGCAATAATTGAATCAAAATGTGCCCAATTTTATGGTTTTCATTGATTAATTCCCGGTTAGCGAATAATGGTAGAAATAAATCACAAACGTACATCCTTAAGTTCAACTTTGCTCATCAATATTTGAAATTCTGATTCGCCTGTAATTCTACAGTTTTCCCAATTTCCTTGGCCAAAATGTGTGATGTAACTAGATTTCGTTCTAATTTTGAAATTAAAAATTCCCCCAGCTAGCGGTGGCTACTGGAACTCTTTCAATATCATCCCCTTTTCACTTTTCCACCCGCAACCAAACTTTTCAACGCACATCGAGCATCTCGAAGAGAAACATTCTCAGCCAAGATGCGGGCTCTTAACAGTAAACAAAACACACAGAATAAAACATGATAAAACTGAAAGGGAATGAATCACAGTTTAATAATGACATCAAAACTCCTCAAGTAGGCTCCAAAGTGATGGAAGTGGAAAACCAATACCACATCATGGTGTCTTTCCCTAATTTTCCTTCTCACCTGGACACATGCTATCGGCCCAACCAATCGGAGCATGCTGACCTCTGACCTCTCGCGTCACACGGCTGGCGACACGGTGGCGCCCCCCCCATTCGCTGCTCAATTGGCTTCCCATTGTGCGGTCCCCAGATGAACTAATCACTCACGCGGGCAACAATGGCCACGTCATTGAGATGTTTGGGGGGGGGGGATATTAGGGGAGGGGGGGGGGGAGGGGGAAACATGAAGCGGAGTTTGCTTAAAGAATAAAAGCCGAGCTTAGTGGTTTATCGCCAAACACTTCGTTATAGGAAACAGAATAAGTGTAATTTTATACGCCAACATTGAATAGAATGGGTTCTTCTGATCGTGTGATGGATGGATGGCTCGCCACGGCATCGCAAGATTAGTCACGTCTCATAAATACAATCCAATGATTATCAGACACATTAGAGGAAAGCTCAACAGTGAAATCAATATTGTTCTCCTCTTTTTCCGGATATTAATTCGACTTTATGGATTATTTAAGAACAATAAATCAGAATTGATGTTAATTTCTTCATCGTTCCTATTTTTCTGATAGCTATACTGGCTCACTTATAGAGAGAACACATTATCTGCAGAATATCGGTTCTGAGATGTTTAATAAACAGTGTTTTGGTTTGTAACCAGTGTATACTTGGATAAAACACCGCATCTACCTCTTCACGCTGTACATAGGGAGATTTATTCAAGTATTGGCAGATATACTGTGTTTAATTTACTAATACCCTCACTGGTTCTGTATACACGGTGATCAGGCTTATTGTTTGGACCTATTTAGAGAGTGGATACAGTGTTCTAAATACGTGTAATGGAAAGCTGAGAAAAAAATGAGGCAAGAAAAAGTATCTAACTCAAAAACGTGAAAAATGCAGATACAGTGTTCTTCATAAGTTGTGGACTAGTAGGTCTATAATTGCTCGATGATGCGATTGGATACTCGCTTTGTAAACATAAATCGGATAAACCATTTTTGTCATCCATTTATTAATTTATCCATTTATATTACTAGGAAAACGCGGGATGCGCGTTGTGAGATGAGCTTAGAAGTATGGCAATCTAGAATGAAAAATAACTTGTCAGCTCAATTTACTTCTA
>OZ023329.1:3243765-3246265 GCA_964007535.1 Brachyptera risi
AAAATGTGCTTAATAGTTTCCTTCATATTCGGCGAAAATTTGAGAGGTCTTGAAAAATTTTGATTTTTCAAGTATTTTCCTCCGGGTTATTCTAATGGGGATTTTTGAAATTTCTAAAATTCATGAAAAAAAAGTTACCACCCGATAATGCCACAAAACTATACAGATCTAAGTTAGATGAGGAACCATGACGAAAAAAGGTTTGAAGTTGATAGCTGTAGCGGTTTGACCTGTGGAGAACCGACAAAAAAACATAAAAACAAAAAACAAAACAAAAAAAAAAAAAACATAAAAACGAACACCAATTTTTTTCAGTATGTCAAATTGAATCCTCGCTAAAGCTCGTCTAATAATTAACTAGGGAAGGCAGTGTATCCTATTTGTTTACATTTTCACGGGCTGCTATTGGCTACTAGGAAAACGCGGGATGCGCGTTGTTAGACGAGCTTAGGGGTATAGAAATCTAGAATGAAAAATAATTTGTCAACCCAATCTACATCTACAGACCTAGAATCACTCCAAACGTTCAAAAACCTTACGAGAATCAGTTATGTCACGGCCTTCCTTTTCATTCATTTCAATCGTTTTGAATTAATTGGTGACACTTGTTGCTATAGATTTAATTGGTTCCCGTAATAGCCTAAATTGATGGGAAAATGCTTTATAAATGCATTTTCTTCGTTATTTCTCATCCGATTGATGCGAAAAATCTCTCAAAATGTGCTTAATAGTTTCCTTTATATTCGGCGAAAATTTGAGAGGTCTTGAAAAATTTTGATTTTTCAAGTATTTTCCTCCGGGTTATTCTAATAGGGATTTTTGAAATTTCTAAAATTCATAAAAAAAAAAGTTACCACCCGATAATGCCACAAAACTATACAGATCTAAGTTAGATGAGGAACCATGACGAAAAAAAGTTTGAAGTTGATAGCTCCAGCCGTTTGACCTGTGGAGAACCGACAAAAAAACAGAAAAACAGAAAAAAAAAAAAAAAAAAAAAAAACATAAAAACGAACACCAATTTTTTTCAGTATGTCAAATTGAATCCTCGCTAAAGCTCGTCTAATAATCTGCTAGCCTCCTAAAGGGTATCTCTCATGTAATAAAAACAATTCCATTTCATATCTCACGATTTTTCAACTCGGGAATAGCAAAACGGTGAGAAGTGAGATGATTTGAGTGAAATGATATAATAATCTCATTTCACTCATCTCATCTCATAATCTCAGGAAAAGTTTCCTGATAGGTCTATACCGATGATTCCAGCCCAACACGGATCAGTTGCGATACAGATAGCATTGACGGCTGCCGTCTCACGGAACGGTCGTTCGAACTCCAATCTAGACAATATGCTGATGTTATACGCACTGCTACTCGGAGACAGTGTGCAGACAAACGTGTGATACCAACAGACTTTATCCTGATATAAAGAAGGTACTCCAATTCCCATACTGATAACATGGCCGGTATGTGTGGTTTCTTGCAGTCAGTTCAGATCCAAAGGTCCCGATTGCCTGTCGCGATTCAGTGGATTCTCTCGTGAAATAGATATAGATAGGAGTGGCTACTGTATCGGTGGCATTGTTCAACTCACAAAATCTATAATTCTCGTAAAAAAAATGCAACTGCCAACATAATGATTCTACTGATTCGTGTATAGCATTGTTGTTTCATATCTTGTTCTATAAACTAGCGATAGTTGCGCCACAGGCAATCGGGACTCATGCAGATTCTGACCCACGAAATATTTCACTTTGAAAACGCGAGTCGGTGAACTTCCTTCAGATTATGATGATTTAGGTTGGTATCGCTAACTACATCGTGACATAAACATGTTCATTGGGCTTCGGAACAGTTGTTCTTCGGGGCAGTTGGTCTTCAGGACAGTTGGTCTTCAGGACAGTTGGTCTTCAGGGCAGTTGGTCTTCAGGACAGTTGGTCTTCAGGACAGTTGGTCTTCAGGACAGTTGGTCTTCAGGACAATTGAGCCTGTTGTGGTTCTATACAAACTCATCACCCTTGGTTAAGTATATATGCTATTCCTATACCTCAACTGAGAGTTAACTAATTGATACTCAATTCACAGTTGTTCAAACCAACAGTTAGAGGTCTCTGATATTATGAGGTGGAGTATCAGAACTCTGGTTGGAATATTTGCATCACTCTTGGATGGATTTGTATTTTCGAAACTTCCTGTGGGCCCCTCAAAAACGCACCCTTCCTTAAAATGGCGGGTTTTTCGACTGGATAATGACTCTTTATTATTCTTGTAAAGATCGAATATTTTGCAGAATCATCCACGTTGTAAAACTATCCCCATTATCGGACTTATTCATAAGCTCTTCAATCCTTGACAGCCGAGATGAATGATGGATATCCAGTCGAGCGGTACCGCGAGGCAAGCCAAGTCCCACGGGCGGCCACACAAGGGCCATTCATGTGTTAATTCAGTTCAGTCTGAGAATATGACGTGTTTTTTCATTTACTTGCACATTCACGA
>OZ023329.1:3251265-3261265 GCA_964007535.1 Brachyptera risi
AGCAGAAAACCGTGTAGTTGAATTATTGAACGACATAACAACCCTGGGAATAGATTTGAATCAATTATGACGCCATTTTTTCCCTTAATTTCAGAGAAAACTAGAAATCACCATCTCAATCTCAGAAATTCGAATTGATTCATTTGTCCGTCAAATTATCACGTGGGAGACACCCTTTTTTCTGACTCGTGACGTAGATGTTACCCTATTTCATTTTAACGGCGTTCACGGCACACCGAGTGTCACGCACATTGGTACTAAAACTGTCGCTGACGCTCTATTTTTGAAGTCACCTGAAAATGATGAATTAATGCATTGTAATCTAAAAATGTTGACCTGCCTGGAAAATATTTCAAATATCTTCCACATACATTTATAAATTAATTACACTCCATAATAAATCACCCGGTTTTTCGGTAAAAAAGTCAGGTCAAGTCGGGCGCGGGTTCGAGCCCCGCATGAGGCATGGGTTCGAGCCCCGCATGAGGCATGGGTCTTTGTGAGCGTCCTCTCGCTTATCATCACTTCATCGTTTCATAACCACCTGCTCATTCGTACCCCCATATAACCTAGCTGTCGGTGGGGTCGTCAAGCAGCATTCAAGCGAAGAATGATTACTCTTCTATGGTCTATATACTCTGGGGTTGTTCACGAATTATCTCACATAGTTCCAGGGCATCCCCCCCTTCCCCCTCCCCCCTCCCCACTCTCCCTTGTTCGAGAAGGTCACGATTCAAATGACGTCACAATCCAGTCAATACCCCCCCCCCCCCTCCCCCACACTTTTGAATGTATCCATGTGGACTTGAGAATGGTGGGATATCTGTGATATGGTATTAGGGGAAGATTGATGTAATGAAAGTGACTGCAGACACTCCAGGATGATATCGCAGCTTGGCTCAATCCCCTCTCAGCCAGCAAGTCACGTCATCCAATGAACTTGCTGGCACTGAGATCGCAAAACTCTTAGCCGAGGCAAAGAAGTTCAACGCAATCACAACAAAGATGAAAACTATTCACAGTCACCTAAATCTCACATTAAAATATACTCCATACAAATTATTCGCCAACAAACTGAATTTCCTGACAATTGTCAGATATGAATACTATGTGGTGTGGATGTGGATGTTACATAGTGTATTCTCCCCCCCCCTCCCCCCTACCCTCTTGTCACACACTGCCACGTGGTTTGTGCCCCCCCCCCAACAGAATCAAAACAATCAAAACAATAAAACACCCCAACAATAAAATGGTGATTCGATTTCAAACAATCTATTAACACATTACTAATAAATAATACACGATTTCAAATCATTTTAACATTTTGCAGAGAAAATTCTCCCAACCTAACTTCCAGCCAATTCCCTTTCCAACAGCCAGACAAAGCGTCGGTTGACTTAGTGTCCCGGTCCCAGTGTTTCCCGATCTCCCTCACACGACGCTGCCAGCCCAGCCCGTTCCAGGCCAGCTCTCCGGCCAGATTTGGCAACGCCTCAAAAGAATAATCGCGCCTCATTTCTGCCTCGCTCGACAGTATAATAATAAACCTCGGCGGAATCACCGAGCGATAATTCTTTATTGGCGCATTCTGATGGTAATGCGAGCAACCATTAACTCCACCCGACACACTGAACGATGGACTAGCTACTACTCACTTACAGATTGTTTGCTTTTTTTACGGTTATTTTTATTCAACTATATGGAGAGTTTTTTTTTCATATAACAAACCCAGAAAATTCGCTCCATTTATTCATCATTTCCGTAATGTGTTTCCTTTTCATTGGACGGATGAAAAACATGCGGGATTTCCTCAGTAAATCTGTAAGTTTGTTATCGCAATGGCGTTGTATGAATTGGGAGGATATCGGAGTTAAATATGATTGTCGAAATAGAGGGGATGGAAAGGACCACTGATGTATGGACTGGACTTTACAAAGATAAGCCTCGATTGTTTTATTATCTGTGTTTATCAATCAGGTGGAATAATATTAGAGCGATTCCTCTGAGAGCCGATTGTACCGAGGTTCAGGTATGGAAGTTACAAACGTGAGAACTGCTTATAAAGGTGGGCACCAATTGAAGAAATC
Organism: Brachyptera risi; assembly: GCA_964007535.1. Classification (NCBI taxonomy): domain Eukaryota; kingdom Metazoa; phylum Arthropoda; class Insecta; order Plecoptera; family Taeniopterygidae; genus Brachyptera; species Brachyptera risi. Next base: position 3,253,353 of record OZ023329.1, read on the forward strand.
GATCAAAATATAAGTCAAGTATAATATTAATATATAATATATTCATATATATAATCAATATAAGTCAGTATTAGTATTTTTAAATTAGAAATTAGTATTCTTCATCATGATTGTTTAATTCTGCTATTTGGTTTAAGGCCTTGCCACCGCGCTTTTGTGCAACTGTATGTGTGAACGATAAATAAAAATAAATAAGTACTGGATAAGAGACATGATAAGGATCATGAGGACAATTTTGATTCACCTTGAAACTCATTTCGATGAGCATGAACTAAATGTGTCCACCTTCCATGCCGACTGCACTGTTAATTATACCAGGAGTCACAAACTACACAGTTCAGCTATTCCCAGCAGGAGGAAGCCGAACTGCCTAATACATTGGACCTCATATCTTCAATAAGACACCATATCTAATATTGGAGAAACGAGTTGTTTGTATATTTCAAAGAACAAATCGACCATTGGCTGAGGTCGTCTGGGAGAATTATTTGTCACAACATGCTTCACCTAATTAATCAGATACATAATAATTTCCACCCTGTTTCAGTACCAATATATTAGGTCTTCATTCAATTTCACTATCCTTATACCTATATTATGTATCAGGAATTAAATCAAGCACAATAAAATTAAATTAAATGAAGTGAAAATATATATATTTTTTTCAATACGTTTCATTTACATGTTATATATTAGTACATTATGATAATAACGTAGACCCACAAAGTCACATAAGATTTGACTTGTCTGTGGGTCTACACACTGTTAACATATTACATATATGGCCATTAAAATAAACATACGGAAACCTACGCGGTATAAGAATAAAAACAGTTGAATGTATAAATATATATATATGTTTTCCTTTGAACAATTCAATTGAAAACGTAAATAGGCTGAATAAGTGACTAAGGGAATGAAGCATTATATATATTGGGTATGCATCATTATAGTGTGACTCTATTTCTCATTTTTTTTGAAGGGCCAAATCGATTACATAATCGATAATAATCAAGGAAGTAGAAGAAATATATATTCTCATTATGTTCTTATCTACAACAAGCAAACTGTTCTTGGCACCCATTTCGTGAAGTTGAGATTGAAATGTTACTTCTCACTGGCGGTCGGCTATGCCACTGCTTGTTTCGGCCAGGAGCCCTATTCGATAACTTACAGCGTGGTGAGATGAGACCGTCTCACTGTGAATCGATATGAGATCTCGCATCGCTATTCGGCAACTTTTTGCGCGCGTGAGATGTCCGTTTCATCTCGATTTGACGTGAGACCGTCTCACGAGCGAGCGCTCTCGTGAGATCGACTGTGAGACGGGAATTAGTGGAGTTGTGTGTACAAAGTTGGGTTATAGAGACATTTAAGTACAAAGGCTTTGATAATAAAAGTTTTCATATTATATATTATATTCTTATATTAGTTAATTAGTTCGCGTATTGTTATATAAGTAATAGTATATTGTACCAAAATGGTAATTGTGAGAATAGTAGGCATATATACCTCTTCGTTGGCGTATCAACACCTATTATCAAAGGTAAGTTAGCACAAATTCAATTTATTAATTAGGCCTACTTAGCAAGGAAGGTATAGGGAACATTGTTGGGCCCATCTGATTATATACTGTTAATTATACTCGTTTATTTTTGGACATGGTGCCATAATAACTCATTCTATTCGACAAACAGATTGTAGACCTATATGCCTATCCTCGGGAATAATTGAAGAACAATATTTGTAGGTTATGATATATTAACCCACCGCCTCGTATATTCACCGCCGTGTGAAAATGATTCCACGTTTCTGATTGGTCATTTTTGGTTGATGCATTGAAAATATTCCAAAACCCTGTTCAAAAGCCGAAGGCTCCCGACAACGAATGACACCCATAATTGCCATCTCACAGAGAGTTCTCGAATCGCGTCAATACTGACTCCTTCCCTTACGTGAGATGAAACCGTCTCACAATCGAGATGAGACGGGCCGACTTCGATAGGCCTACTGTTGAAAGTTACCGAATAGGGCTCCTGGTCAGGCTCGATAGGCTGAGGGAGGCATTCATCCCAGGCCAAATGTCACTGGGAAGTGTGACTATTGTTCGATAATAAACATAACTGAACAAGTCTAAAGATCGACTAACATTGAATTGATCCCCAATTGGTAGACGAGCGAAGATTCAATTTGACATACTGAAAATAATTGGTGTTCGTTTTTGTGTTTTTTTTGTGTTTTTTTGTCGGTTCTCCACAGGTCAAACGGCTACAGCTATCAACTTCAAAATTTTTTTCATCATGGTTCCTCATCTAATTCAGATCTGTAAAGTTTTGTGGCATTATCGGGTGGTAACTTTCAATTGTATGAATTTTAGAAATTTCAAAAATACTCATTAGAATAACACGACGGAAAAAAAAATATTTTTCAAAGGAATGAAATTTTGTGTGAAGTTGAACTACATCTTGATACACATTTCTGGAAATTCTCAGCTTGATCGGGTCAGCCATTTTGGAGAAAAAACATGAAATGTGCTAAATTGGTACCACTCGAAGCCGTTTTTACCCATTTATAACTTTAATGTCACCCAATTGGCGAATGTAGGCAAAAGTTTGACAAAGAAGTCGACATACTACTTTCCGCTCGTCGAACAACGCGTATATAGCGTTTTCCTAGTTAAATGTAATTCTATCGAATAGCCTGATAACAATGTGAGATGGAATGAATACCAGAATGATGGTGCGCAGAATTGGATCCCAGGCATTAGTATCGGTTCCTGTGCTATTGAGAGATCTGAAAGATTCCCAAGTTGGCATTGAGCATCACTAGGAAAACGCCATACACGCGTTGTTAGACGAGCGGAAAGTAATAGTATGTCGACTTCATTGCCAAACTTTTGCCCACATTCGCTAATTGGGTGACATTTTAGTTATAAATGGGTAAAAACGGCTTCGAGTGGTACCAATTTAGCACATTTGATGTCTTTTCTTCATAATGACTGACCCGATCAAGCTGATAATTTCCAAAAATGTGTATCAGAATGTAATTCAACTTCACGCGAAATTTCATTGCTTTGAAATTTTTTTTTCTGTCATGTTATTCTGATGGGTATTTTTGAAATTTCTAAAATTCATAAAAATAAAAGTTACCACCCGATAAAGCCACAAAACTATACAGATCTAAGTTAGATGAGGAACCATGATGAAAAAAGTTTGAAGTTGATAGCTGTAGCCGTTTGACCTGTGGAGAACCGACAAAAAAACATAACAAAAAAACATAAAAACGAACACCAATTTTGTTCAGTATGTCAAATTGATTCCTCGCTAAAGCTCGTCTAATTGAAGAGCATACAATCATCTCGGAGTCGTTACTGCATGGCTTGTGAACATGAATGTCTCTACTTGTATGAGCACGCATGCGTAGACCCCTTGTCTCAGGCTCGTTGATGCCGGTAGCCCCCTGGCGGTGACAGTATTCCCTACGGGTGCTATAGTTTCCCCTTAAGAGTCCACATAAAGAGTCGATTGAGCGAAATATCAGTTTCTTGGTGATAACTTTTGAACGGTATGAGATATATGAATTCTAATAAGCAAGAAACACAGATAATTATAATAGCTTCAAGATGATTCAAGTTATAACTATTCTAGTCATGTCGCATTACTGTCAAGCGTATACCAGGCGTTATATGAGTGCGCAGTTGACCCTAGCTAATATGCGCAGTACCATCTTCAAAGATGCATCTCATAATTTCAATTTGTGCAGTTGTAAAATAACGAATACCATCAAATAATGCACGTTATCAGAGCCTGAAATTTCGCGCATTAAATTAGTAGGCAAAATTAACACCATGATAATGATGAGCGTGAGGGGTGGAGGGGGAGGGAAAAAGAATCCAATGACCAATCACGCCCTTGAAGGAGTGTTGCTATTTTTAAGTGATCAAGTTTGATTCCCTCCCTATAGTGTTACTCTCGGTGCCCCCCCCTCCCCACCCTCTCCGTTATATTCTGTTTTACTTGTCCGAGAATTCACAGTGGCGGTGTGTGACGTAGTGAACACGTGTAAAGTGTGACGTAGTGAACACGTGTGAAGTGTGACGTAGTGAACACGTGTAAAGTATGACGTAGAGAACACGTGTGAAGTGTGAAGTAGTGAACAAAGCACTATGTAGCAACAGCCTCAGACCTACATATTCCAGAATAGTAACAAGATACTCTTGAAAACGAAGTATTTCAAGAAAATCCCTGCTGCCCCCCCCCCACACCCCCTCAGTATCTGCGTGGATCCCACCTCCTTATTCCCATATGAGCAGTTTCAAATTTTCACTTATATAACCAATGTCGTATGCAGCTGTATAATGTGTTGCCTTAGCTGTATACGCGTGACAGTTCAGGTAGGTTCATAGAGCCACGGCAATCTTGTCGGGTGCCGTTGGACGTCAAATGATTGGTACCGTTCATAGGCCTACTACCATGCACGGCTAACTATCGCCGACTCGAGGCAATTATATATCGAATCGATGCGATCACCATGGCAACGTCGATAATGATCGAGTTTGACAGTCGATAGTTTGTACGCAGAACACACAGTTCGAGTATAAACGTGGCCGTGATGTCGTCTACGTCATCACGGCAAGTCTGTCGTCCGGCGAAATGTTCAACTTCATTCAACTTTCAAGGCCACAGTGAACGACAAGCCCGGCAAGTCTGTGATTGACTCATTCATTTTGACGGCACGGCAAATTCGTGTTGCCGTGGCTCAATGAACGTACCTTTATGCTACATGACTTGAATAATTATTAGTTGAATCTTTTTGAAGCCATCATAATTATCTGTGTCACTCGCTTATCGGAATTTCGATATCTCATACTGTTCAAAAGTTATCAACAAAAAACTGATTTCACTAAATCGATCGGCTTCTATATACTCTTAAGGCTCCGACTCGGCGTGATTTTATTCATGGAATCGATGTTTATTCGGCAGACAGTACTCTACATTATCTGAAATCCATAAAAGATTTGTAGCTTTCTGTGGAGTTGTTCGCATGGTGATTGGATTAGCCGAGCGGGGCGCCCCTAGCGGCCGACTGAGGCGACGCTACTGAGTTGAGCGAATCACAGAGACTTGCACAAGCCAATTGAGATTAAATGCGGACGATTTTATTTTTTCATTATTGCTATTAAGGTTTTTTTTTACTGTCTGTTCCATTAAAAAGATCTGAAAGTTTTTTATTGCTTTTGTCTTTTAAAGCTATTAAAACTAACTCGTAACAAACGAGCAACTTTTTTTCAGTAAAACAAGCGATTTAAAAAGTAATTCAATTATGAACTAAATATTTTATCGTTCGCCTGTTATTTGTGTGGCTACTTCCACTTCAACTTCAACTTCAACTAACGGAAGACGGAATAATGTGCCATGCACCTGAATATATTTTGTGGGATGAGCAACAGCGAAGACTTCCACCCGACTCAAGCAGATTCTTATGTATGTTATTCACTACTAGGCAAACGCAACATATGCGTTGTAAGATGAGCGATATATCCGAATAAGGTATAGAAGTCGTTTAAGTAGTTCTACCCTTGCTACTTTATTGACTCTAGTATTCTACACACCTTGACGAATATGAAGAATAGTTCATTCTTGGGCAAATATCGAATCTAGGAAGCAGTGAATCTTGGCAACCTAATTTCCATATATTTGATTGATTGGAACGCTTATTTGAATTTTTTTCTTAAAAACGGCTGGTTTGAATTGCTTACAAAATTATGGTTGTGCTCGTTATCTATTCGTAAACATTCAGAGAGAATTTTATTTTTTTCGGAGAGATTTCATTTTTTCAAATTTTCTCACCCGGTCCAATCTTATGGGGTTTTTGAAAACTTAGACATGATATTTCTCAAAATCTATCCAACCGATTCATTTCAAAAACTACCCAGTTCTAAGTTGTAGAAATTTGCCCGTGCAAAAAAGTTCCATGTTGATCAAATCGAACCATGCGACCTGAGCAGTGCTTACAGAAAAACATTAAAAAAAACACACAGATAAAGTTGTATGAGTGTGGAATGGAGTCCTCGCTACGCTCATCTAACTAGTTGAACGCGAAATATGCGTTGTAAGATGAGCGAGATATCGGAATAAGGTATAAAAGTCGTTGAAGTAGTTCTACCCTTGATACTTTATCGACTCTGGTATTCTACACACCTTGATATCTGAATAAGCTATAAAAGTCGTTAAAGTAGTTCTACCCTCGCCACTTCATTGACTCTGGTATTCTACACGCATTGACGCATATACAGAATACTTTATTGTTGGTCAACTCTTGAATCTAGAAAGCAGTGAATCTCGACAACTTAATTCTGCTTCCACTTCAATAACTAGGAAAACGCCATATATGCGTTGTTAGACGAGCTTCATCTCATGTTCATCTCATCTTATTCAGCTCATTCATCATTTACCGATAACATTACCGACATTTTATGAAAATACGGAATACAGTTCACACGTTTTGAAGGAAATCTTGAGAGAACGTCATTTTTGATTTCATAGCTCACACTTTGCTCCTTGCTCCTCTATCAACGAAGTCTATGTAATATATATATGCTTTTCACAGTTCGTTATTGAAACATATTCGAGGAAATCCTGCTGATTGCCAAACTTCTGCTTACATTCGCCAATTGGGTGACATTCAAGTTATAAATGGGTAAAAACTGCTTCGAGTGGTACCAATTTAGCACATTTTACGTATTTTCTTCAAAATGACTGACCCGATCTAGCCGAAAGTTTTCAGAAATGTGTATCAAAATGAAATTCAACTTCACACAAAATTTCACTTTTGAGGGGAAAATGAAAATATTTCCTCTTTTTCCGCTGTGTTATTCTAATGAGTATTTTTGAAATTTCTAAAATTCATAAATATAAAAGTTACCACCCGATAATACCACAAAACTATACAGATCTGAGTTAGATGAGAAACCATGATGGAAAGAAGTTCGAAGATGATGGCTGTAGGCGTTTGACCTGTGGAGAACCGACAAAGAAAAACATAAAAAATTACAAAAACAAACAAACAAAAAAAAAACGAGCACCAATTTTTTCCAGTATGTCAAATTGAATCCTCGCTAAAGCTCGTCTGATTAGAAGGTTCATTCATCACAAAGGTTGAATTAGAATAGCATTTTTGTAATCGACATGTATTCCCTATACATGCATATCTTTTCAATTCCAAACATTTGTATTGCAATAAGGTCAGATCTCACGAATTTAACTGGCTATCACATTCGATAATTTTTCAGTATTTCGATTCAAATTATTTCAATCCAATCATAATTCAAATAGTCCAATTATTCCATTCCAATTATTTTAATTATTTCAAAGTAATTTTTTTGTATATTGATTCGTGAAATAATTCGTTCAATTAATTTTTCATTCATGATTTGTGGGCCTATAAGTTTTTCAAAATAATCATAAACTAGGAAAACGCCATATATGCGTTGTTAGACGAGCGGATTGTAATAGTATGTCGATTTTTTTGCCAAACTTTTGCCTACATTCGCCAATTTGGTGACACTCAAGTTATAAATGGGAGAAAACTGCTTCGTGTGATACCAATTTAGCACATTTCATGTTTTTTCTTCAAAATGGCTCACCCGATCAAGCTGAGAATTTCCAGAAATGTGTATTAAGATGTAATTCAATTTCACACAGAATCTCATTTTTTTCGGAAATGAGACTATTTTTATTTTTTTCCCGCCATGTTATACTAATGAGTATTTTCGAAATTTCGCAAATTCATAAGGAAAGAGTTACCACCCGATAATGCCACAAAACTATACAGATCTAAGTTAGATCACAGATAATCGAGCTAGCTCGATTATCTGTGGTTAGATGAGGAATCATGATGAAAAAAAGTCCGAA
>OZ023329.1:3271265-3279701 GCA_964007535.1 Brachyptera risi
AGAAATAATTGGACTGATTGGTCCTACCTTTTACCCACCATGTGTTGGGAGCTAAAGGCCTGTATTGACGCTTTTTGTCCTGTTTTGTTCGTTCCCTGCAGGTTTTACTCATGAGTTGTGAGATGTCAAGTAGTCTCTTAACCATTGCACTGCATGTTTCTCTAGTCAGTGTTTTAATACATTTCCGATTTCAAGTACAAATCATTTCTCCCCGACTCGTCTCAACCGAATCACCTCTTTTCTCTTGTTCAACATCCATTATAAGGCCGCTCCAAGTCTGGCGAGCCAAGCTTTACGACCGAGCAATGCATGTAAAGCACAGCTCAGTCGGCGGCGCGTAGCCAATTGTGTAATGGGGGGAAATGCAAGCAAACCGTGGCCTATTGACGGGACGGCAATGCAGTTGTCGGGGGATAATCGCATTACGCCAATGTCTTTCGGAAGTCGTCGGGTTTTAAAGGCTATTTCCAGGCGCTTATCCCTGCTTACTTCGAGTCGATATACATACATTACATGCCCTGTGTGTGTGTGTGTGTGTGTGTGTGTGTGTGTGGACAAGATGGGGGGTGGGGGGGGTGACTTGTAGGGGCGAGCGCTGGCCAAACAATAGCACCCCGTGCTGGAATAGAAACGAGTCATAAATGTCAGTTGCATGGATGTCGAATGTTGAAAACAAACTCAGTGCTCGTTTTTTGTTGATCAATAAATGATCATAATTATGTCTTTATTCAATTGAACACAGTGTCATACAGAAATATGGCATGAATGTACAATGAGTTGATAAAACTAGTCATTTGATGAGAATAAAATATATTGTACCCAAGAAAAATAAAGAGATAAACTGTACCGTGTGATAGAGTACAAAGTACAAAGGGTGGCCGGCAATATGATCGCGGCTAAAAGAGCGCGGACATGAGACCGTGGACAATAATCTCGCGGCAATAATGTCGAGTGTGGTGAAATGATCGCGCGTACTCAAGGTCGCGAAGACAAAAATATCGCGAGCAATTAGACCGCGGGCAAATGATCGCGGTGACCATATGATCACGGGCAATATGATTGCGGGCAATAAGATCGCGAGCAATAAGAGCGCGGACAAATGATCGCGAGCAATAAGAGCGCGGACAAATGATCGCGAGCAATAAGAGCGCGGACAAATGATCGCGAGCAATAAGAGCGCGGAAAAATGATCGCGGTGACCATATAATCGCGGGCAACATGATCGCGGGCAATATGATCGCGGGCAACATGATCGCGGGCAATATGATCGCGGGCAATGAGATTGCGGTGACCATATGATCGCGAGCAATATGATCGCGAGCAATAAGATCGCGGGCAATAAGATCGCGAGCAATAAGATCGCGGGCAATAAGAGCGCGGATAAATGATTGCGGTGACCATATGATCGCGGGCAATATGATCGCGGGCAATAAGATCGCGAGCAATAAGATCGCGGGCAATAAGAGCGCGAGCAATAAGATCGCGGGCAATAAGATCGCGAGCAATAAGATCGCGGGCAATAAGAGCGCGGATAAATAATCGCGGTGACCATATGATCGCGGACAAATGATCGCGAGCAATAAGAGCGCGGACAAATGATTGCGAGCAATAAGAGCGCTGACAAATGATCGCGAGCAATAAGAGCGCGGACAAATGATCGCGAGCAATAAGAGCGCTGACAAATGATCGCGAGCAATAAGAGCGCGGACAAATGATCGCGAGCAATAAGAGCGCGGACAAATGATCGCGAGCAATAAGAGCGCGGACAAATGATCGAGAGCAATAAGAGCGCGGACAAATGATCGCGAGCAATAAGAGCGCGGACAAATGATCGCGAGCAATAAGAGCGCGGACAAATGATCGCGAGCAATAAGAGCGCGGACAAATGATCGCGAGCAATATTTATTGTATTTATTGTATTTACTGCGTTCAGCATGAAAATTCCATGAGTCACCGACTCTTTATAGGACATGCTTTAAATATAAACTTAAATATAAAACAATGAAAGAACAAGAAAAAACACAGAATAGAAAAAACAAAACAAAAAAAACACACTGAATAGGTAAAATAAAACACGAATATAACAAATATATAAGAGAGGCAAGAAGTACAAATATGATAAGAAGATCAACGTTCATCTTGTGTATAGTAGGAACACTGTCTAGGATATGGACGACGCTTGCATGGGCATATCGGGTTGTATAGGGAACACTGTTTTGAAAATGGTCGAACGGTGCATCTACACGAAGTCTTCTCAGAATTGAAACATTTTCTCAGATCTTTGTCGAGTAGTTCTTTCTTCATTTCTTTTTTGAAAGCAGAAGGTTTCAGTAATTTCATGGTTTCTGGTAGCTCGTTGTAAAGAATGAATCCAAAGTGGTTGAGGTTATTTAATCCATATTTAGTTGAATTTGATGTATTGATGTGAATGTTATTTGATCCTCGAGTATAATAAGAATGAATGTTGTAGTTAAAAATGATCGGAAGATTTGAAACCGTTTTTTTAAATATGATTTCATGGATAAAGGTGGTAGTTAATTGTTTTTGGATGAGTTTAATTGGTATGATGTTATTCTCACGATACATGTCGTATCGATGAGTATGATATGGATAGCTGAATATGTGTCGAATAGCTCTATTTTGAATGAGCTCTATCTCATTAATTTTCTTGCTGGTAGCATTACCCCAGATAGGATTTAAATAAAGAAGATGGCTATGAATTCGAGCATAGTAGATGGAGAGTAGAGTAGATGATTTAACTATGAAAGATATTCGTTTGAGCATTGATGATATTGGCATTATCTTCTTTATTATGTTGTCAATATGCGGAATCCAAGTTTGATCTCTGTCAATGGTTAAACCAAGATATTTTACCTCTTTGACAATAGGTATTACCACTTCATTCATTTTCAATTCAAGGTTGTAATTGATTGAATCAAATTTCTTCGATGCAAATATCATGTAGTTGGTCTTTTTAGAGTTCATGGAAAGTTTATTAGAGTTCATCCATTCACAAACAGTAGTAATATCTTTTTGCATCTGTTGAATAAGGTTGGCTATTGTGAAGTCATTATAAAAGAGATTGGTGTCGTCCGCATAGCTTTGGAGAAGACCGGATATGCTTTCTTGATGAAGATCATTTATGTAGATGAGGAATAAAATAGGACCCAAGACAGATCCTTGTGGCACTCCACAAGTTACTTCCAGGTTGTCACTATTTACATCTTCAATATTAACGAATTGATAAGAGCGCGGACAAATGATCGCGAGCAATAAGAGCGCGGACAAATGATCGCGAGCGATAAGAGCGCGGAAAAATGATCGCGGTGACCATATGATCGCGGGCAATATGATCGCCGGCAATAAGATCGCGGTCAATAAGATTGCGGTGACCATATGATCGCGAGCAATATGATCGCGAGCAATAAGATCGCGGGCAATAAGATCGCGAGCAATAAGATCGCGGGCAATAAGAGCGCGGATAAATGATCGCGGTGACCATATGATCGCGGGCAACATGATCGCGGGCAATATGATCGCGGGCAATGAGATTGCGGTGACCATATGATCGCGAGCAATATGATCGCGAGCAATAAGATCGCGGGCAATAAGATCGCGAGCAATAAGATCGCGGGCAATAAGAGCGCGGATAAATGATCGCGGTGACCATATGATCGCGGGCAATATGATCGCGGGCAATAAGATCGCGAGCAATAAGATCGCGGGCAATAAGAGCGCGAGCAATAAGATCGCGGGCAATAAGATCGCGAGCAATAAGATCGCGGGCAATAAGATCGCGAGCAATAAGATCGCGGGCAATAAGAGCGCGGATAAATGATCGCGGTGACCATATGATCGCGAGCAATAAGATCGCGAGCAATAAGAGCGCGGATAAATGATCGCGGTGACCATATGATCGCGGGCAATATGATCGCGGGCAATGAGATTGCGGTGACCATATGATCGCGGGCAATATGATCACGGGCAATATGATCACGGGCAAAAAGATCGCGGTGACCATATGATCGCGGGCAATATGATCACGGGCAATATGATCACGGGCAAAAAGATCGCGAGCAAAGAGCGCGGATAAATGATCGCGGTGACCATATGATTGCGGGCAATATGATCGCGGGTGATATGATCGCGGGCAATATTATCACGGGCAATAGGATCGCGGGCAATATTATCACGGGCAATATGATCACGGGCAAAAAGATCGCGGTGACCATATGATCGCGGGCAATATGATCACGGGCAATATGATCACGGGCAATAAGATCGCGAGCAAAGAGCGCGGATAAATGATCGCGGTGACCATATGATTGCGGACAATATGATCGCGGGCGATATGATCGCGGGCAATATTATCACGGGCAATAAGATCGCGGGCAATAATATCGCGAGCAATATATGATTGCGGGCAATATGATCACGGGCAATAAGATCGCGGGCAATATGATCGCGGGCAATAAGATCGCGGTGACCATATGATCGCGGGCAATATGATCGCGGGCAATAAGATCGCGGCGACCATATAATAATAATAATAATAATATTAATAATAATAATGATAGTTTATTCACAGAATACTCATTTACAAGTTATGTTTCGTCAGGATAAAATGTTCAGGCCTTAAATAGTAGTTCATCAATATCATAAAACTCCTTGTCCAACAGATAACGCTTCACATTGATTTCAAAAAGATTAAAAGATTCTATACATGATAATTCTTTAGGAAGAGCATTAAAAATTTTCACAGCATTATGGTCAAGTCCCGACTCATGAAGAGCAGTGCTATGACTAGAAGTTACAAGATTATTTTCATTGCGGGTGCTGTATGCATGGGTAGTTTTACTTTCAAATATGCTAAAATTCATTTTGATAAAACAGACCAGTTCTTATATGTAAACAGATGTTATTGTCATGATATTAAAATTCTTGAAGAGTCCTCTGCAACTATCACGCCTCCGTTTTTCCAACATGACTCTTATGGCATACTTTTGTAGTTTAAATATCTTTTCTATGTATTTCTTCGCTGCTCCGCCCCAGAATACTATGCCATAGCGTACAATGGACTCGAAGTGGGCGAGATAGAAAGCACTTAGTTCATTGGCTCCTAGGACTTTCTTCAGAGATCTGAGCTTGAATATTGCATGTGATACAGGTATTACCAATATGACGAGACCATTTCAGGTCCTTATCGATCTCGAAGCCAAGAAATTTTGTAGAGTCGCACGATGTAAGAAGGTCACTCTGATTAAATATAACCGGTTTTCACTTCGTTTTACCCGAGAAATCAATGACAATTGTCTCATCATTATTAACAGTTAGTTTGTTTACATAAAACCAGTCATTAAGACACTGAACTGCGGTGTTTGCTGTTAGTTCAAGGTTAGCTGGATCGTCGCTTACGATTAGTATGCTGGTGTCATCTGCGTACTGCGTGATGTGAACATCCGTGTTTGGTATACATGAATCATTGATATATATCAAGAAGAGCAGAGGACCAAGAATGGAGCCCTGGGGGACTCCAACTGCGAGTTTTTTCCATGGAGAGAGCACACTCGAACTATCCGATAAAACATGTACACATTGAGCTCGATCACCGAGGTAGGATTTGAACCAGTCGAGGGGTATTCCTCTGATTCAGTAAAATTCCAGTTTTTTCAACAGTATCACATGCATCACAGTATCAAACGCCTTTGAAAGGTCGAAAAATACTCCAACTGAATACTGTTTACTATCTTTGGCGTCGAGAATTTTCTTGATAGTTTTGTACGCCGCTGTGATTGTACTTCTGGACTTCCTGAAGCCATGTTGGTTATCAGTCAAAACGTTACAAGTTTCACAAAACTGTATTAGTCTGTTGGGCATTAGTTTTTCCAGAATTTTGGAGAAAGCAGAAAGCAGGGCAATGGGCCTGTAATTGGAGATGTCTTGACTATTACCTTTCTTGAAAATAGGAACCACTTTGGATAGTTTCATCGGATGTGGAACTACACCGGTAGTAAAAGAACAATTGAAAATATCGCACAGGACTAATCCCACATGCTTTGCTACATCTTTGAGTACTTTGAAGGGTATTTCGTCCACACCGGTTGAGAGCTTACTGTCAAAACCTGCGATCACTCGTATCACCTCTTCTTCCGTTGTTGGGAATAAGAACATTGATTTATTGTTCCTGTTTGTTGTTCGTTTGAGGTGAGAAGTAGCATCTTCTTCAACAGAGAGGTTGGTTGACACCAGGTTCTCTGCAACGCTTGCAAAAAAAACTATTAAAAGCTTCAGCCATTTCAGTAGGATCAGATACATCTTTTCCTCCATTCTTTATGTATCTTATCTTCGGCTTGGAAATGTTAGTGTTGCTGGTAAACTTTTCAGCTAAACTCCACAAGGTTTTAGCTTTGTTGTCAGAGCACGTAATTTGGTCAGCGAAGAATTTATGCTTGGCTTGCTGAAGTTTTTTGGCATATTTATATTTAGCCGATTTGAGAGCATTTTGAATATTTCAATGTTCGTTCCTTTGTACAACCAGTAGAAGTGCTTCATTTCAGATCTGGTGCGCAAAGTGTCGTCATCCAACCAAAAACGCTCTTTCCTTACTCCTTGTTTTATTTTTGACACCAGAGGATATGATTTGTCAAATGGAGGTTTAAATATTTCCATAAATATTTCATATTTTGAATCTACATTGTTGGCGAGAAACACTGGTTGCCAATCGGCAGTAGATAGGAGGTTATCAAATTTAATCGTGTTTTTTACACTGAAACTACGTTGTTTTTCTGTGTCCACCAAATCTACGTTCTCATTTGGTAGCGAAAAGCATAACAATTGTCCATCATGGTCCGAGAAAGTGGTTTTAATTATATCAGCTCGGGAGATATTTTTTATATTAGTAAGTATATTATCTATGCATGTTGCACTGTTGACAGTTACTCGGGTAGCCACAGCAATCAGTGGCCGTAAGTCAAACGATTCCATTAAATCCATGAGATCATCTTGTTTCACTCCAGTTTTCAGTAGGTCAAGGTTGAAATCGCCGCATAAAATAATGCTCTTGTTGTCGGTGAAAACTTGATAACGGGCAATATGATCGCGGGCAATAAGATTGCGGTGACCATATATGATAGCGGGCAATATGATCGCGTGCAATAATTGCGCGGACAAATGATCGCGGTGACCATATGATCGCGGGCAATATGATCGTGGCAACCATATGATTGCGGGCAATTAGATCGCGGCAGAAGAATCGCGGCGACAATATGAGCTTGGGCAAAAAGATCGCGGTGACCATGTGATCGCGAGCAATAAGAATGCGGCGACAATATGATCTCGGGCAATAAGATCAAGGGCAATAAGATAGCGGGCAATAAGATCGCGGCCAATAAGATCACGGGCGATAAGATCGCGAGCAATAAGATCGCGGGCAATAAGATCACGGGCGATAAGATCGCGAGCAATAAGAATAACCTATTGAAAAGATCAACAAGTGAAGATCAATAACAAATCTAGTATGACAAATGATTTGTTCGCTCAATCTACAGGCCTCGTATCATTTCAATCGTTTAAGAACTACCGGAATCGAATATGTCACGGCTTTCTCAATTCATCAACTCTGATTTTTATCGTTTTGAATTATTCGATAATAGGCCAATTGTTGATCTTTATTTGATAGGTCATTCTTATTGCCCGCGATCTTTTTGCCCGCGATCTTATTGCACGCGATCATATGGTTGCCACGATCTTTTTGCCCGCGATCATATGGTCGTCGCAATCTTTTTCCCGCGATCATAATGCCTGCGATCATATGGTCGCCGCCATCTTTTCCCGCGATTTTATTGCCCGCGATCATATGGTCTCCGCGATCATTTGATCTTGGCGATATTATGTACCCGCGATTTTATGTCTCTCGCGGTATTATTGCTGCGACCTTATCGCCCGCGAGATTTTGGTCGTCGACATTATTGACTCGGTCATATCACTGTGACCCCCCAATATGAATGAGAATGAGTGGAGGTAGATATAGTCGCTGGAAACTCTATTGAAGCAGATGTCCCCGCGATGAACTATACGCCCATGCAGGTGGACACTAGAAGAATGGATGCAGACGAGGTTTTCCTCAGTTCCCGTTACAACCAGCGACTGACGAACAGAAGATCGGATTGTTGAGCTGAGCTCTCACCGATCTTCACTCTTGAGGATGACGGGTTGAATTGGTTGACCATAAATATATATATATATATATATATATATATATATATATATATATATATATATACATATATATAAATATATATATATATATATATATATATATATATATATATATATATATATATATATATATATATATATATATATATATTTATATATATATATATATATATATATATATATATATATATATATATATATATATATATATATATATAT
>OZ023329.1:3279901-3307851 GCA_964007535.1 Brachyptera risi
ATTATACAGTCTATTGGCTGATTGAACTTGTAAGTGGATCCCTCAGACTGGAACGTCTGAGAGAAACCATGGAAAACCATCAGTCAGGGTGGAAAACATGTTCAAGTTGTTGATATTGTAAAGATATGGACAAACGTACACATTTTCCCTCTCCATGCAAGACTTCAAGGACTTCAAGACCTAACCCGACTTGTTCTCTGTCCTAAAGCAGTGCCTGGCTGGATGAGCTACGAGGGGTGGGGAGGGGCTTCTGTGTATGAAGATGATTCGAATATTATGACAATGCATCCTTGATGATTCAGCCCGGTATTATCAAGTCCCAGTTAGCCTTCATCTGACAGTTAAAACAAATAGCATGGGTATAACTATGGTGATAACAACTTTTATCTGCCAGTTATAGCTATACTCTCACGCTGGTGATTCTGGCACTGACCAGTGGCTAACACGCTGAACCGTCATTCAGGAGACTTGGATTCTCTTTCCGCCATGGTCGACCATCCTGACAGGGGTTTTTTCGTGTTTTCCCTATCATTCAGGTCAATACTGGGATGTTTCCTTGACAACAGGCCACGACCGGCTCCTTCCCACTATTCAAAAACGCCCACTAAAATAACCTCTCATCTCATCATCCCATCATCTCATTCATCATCCACCGACGCCAATAGATCTCACGTCCGTGTACTTTGACATGGTTGTCAACGCATGTGGATGTTTCAGGCATGTGTAGGCAGCGTGGAAGAAAGAGAAGATCTCAGGAAGAAAGAGAAGATCTCAGTCATCAGAGCATTCGTCGTCGTTAAACAAACCCAGTAGAAATAAACGAAATGAATAATCATTTAAGGGAGGTTTTCTTGACCCTAACCATTGTATTAGCTGTACCAAATCTCTCCCTGCCTGGCTTACTGCTCGCCGTATTGTCCCTCTCTGGGGGGGGGGCTTGGAGGGGGGATCCATTACTGACCACCCATTGTTGCTAATAGCCAGCCGCTGACCGTGGCTCTAGACTAATTGCCCGCCGTGACACGCGGCTGCTGCCACTGCGTCTCGTCGCACATAGATCTTGCTGCACTCTATCTCCCCCCCCCCCCCCAGCACCGCTGATCGAGTTTGTGCGCCGACAGGAACCATAGAAAGCCATTCATCTGGACCCAATGGAGTGGCACGGCGATGTGCAGCTCAGAGAGGTTAGGGAGTAATGGACATGGAACGATACAGTGTTATAATCTTATTGTCCTCACGGTGAGGGAATAATGGACGAGCACAAAGTGAGAGACTTCCTATCGCTCTTGCGTAGTTACGTTGTGTTGGACTATTTCACCACAACAATCAATAAACAACTGATTAATATTTGGTTAGGAGTTTATGAAACCAGCCATGAATATTTGATTTATTTATTTATATTGGGTTTAACGACGCACTGTACTGGCAACTGAGATTTATTGGCGTTGGTGAATGATATATGAGATGAAAGGTTATTTTATTGGGTGTTTTTGGATGGTGGGAAGGAGTCGGTCGTGACCTGTTGTTAAGGGGACATTGACAGCTATTTTCTCATAATTTCGATTTTTTTTTTGTGCTTGATTGATAGTATAATGGTCCAATAATTATATACTGCAAGACTCATCAAATTATTCGAAGTGGTTTTAATTATATACATTTTTGCATTGATCACTTTGTAGGCCTACTTCTCAAATTTCAATGCGACTCATTTTTGATACTTTTTTTCAAATACGTTCATCTCAGAATATTGTTTCTACGGACGCCGGTATCTGGATCTCTGAAACTATTGAAAATAATTACTTCAAATTTTCACCACATGTAGGTACAAGTGTGCCATACTTGTGTAGATTTTTTTTTCTGTCCAATCACAATATCATCAGGAATAAAAACTGTTATATGTTCAAAAATGTATGTTTTTTTAGACACTTTCTAAAAAAAATTTCAATTACATGTAATTTTTTTTTAGATTTTTGTATTTTCCAGTGCAAGTTTACAAAGGCCTTGAGTAACTACCGTAAAAGTTTCGTGCATTTACCTCATATAGTTTGTGAGAAACAGGTACCGACAAAGTGCCAATTTAACATTGTCGGTGTAGGGCTGTCAATGTCCCCTTAAGGAAATAATAATAATAAAAATAATAATAATAATAATAGCAGTTCATTGTCTTCATTAGGATCACATATACATGATATACGACGACAGTGGCTGAATTGGCTGAACGACACAGGGAAACCACGAAAAACCCCTGGCAGGATGGTCGACCATGGCGGAAAGAGAATCCAAGTCTCCTGAATGACGGTTCAGTGTACTGACCGCTCAGCCACACGTCTCAGTAGTATTTCAGTTCATGAAACTAATTGCACACACAATCCCTGGTATCGAATGAAAATGATAGAATGTCACCGTGAATATTACTAGTCAAACGCGAAATATGCGTTGTAAGAAGAGCGAGATATCTGAATAAGGTATAAAAGTCCTTGAAGTAGTTCTACCCTTGCTACTTTATCGACTCTGGTATTCTACACACCTTGATATCTGAATAAGCTATTAAAGTCGTTAAAGTAGTTCTACTCTTGCCACTTCATTGACTCTGGTATTCTACACACCTTGACGCATATAAAAAATACTTCATTGTTGGTCAACTCTTGAATCTAGAAAGCAGTGAATCTCGACAACTTAATTCTGTCATAATTTTTATGATATATTTTATGAATATTATCAGTCATTTTATTTTCTTTCTTCAAAACGACTGATCAGAATTGCTTAAAAAATCGTAATAATGTGTAAAATCCATGTATACACATTTAGAGAAAATTTCATCCCATTTGGAGAGATTTTATTTTTCAACATTTTCCGCCCAGCCAAATCTTATGGGTTTTTTAGAAACTTTGAGATGATGATTCTCAAAATCGGTCCGACCGATTCATCCCCAAAACTATACAGTTCTAAGTTGGATGAGTTTTCGTGTACAAAAAAAGTTTCATGTTGATCAGTCAACCCTTGCGACCTGTGGAGTGCTTACAAAAAAAACAAAAAAAAAACACACACAGACAAAGCCCTATAAGAGTGGGATGGAGACTTCGCTACGCTCATCAACAAATCATTATTCTATATACCTTGGATCAGATTATTTTCAAATCGAGATTATATAAAGTATTCGTAGTCATTTGGGCCCAGAGCATGAAGATCTCATCGGACTTAGGTCCAGTATTACCAAGTGCAGTTAGTATTCATCTGAGAGTTGGTGAAAACAAATACCACGGGTAACCATGGTGATAACTAGTCAAACGCGAAATATGCGTTGTAAGATGAGCGAGATATCTCAATAAGGTATAAAAGTCCTTGAAATAGTTTTACCCTTGCTACTTTATCGACTTTGGTATTCTACACACCTTGATATCTGAATAAGCTATAAAAGTCGTTAAAGAAGTTCTACTCTTGCCACTTCATTGACTCTGGTATTCTACACACCTTGACGCATATAGAAAATACTTCATTGTTGGTCAACTCTTGAATCTAGAAAGCAGTGAATCTCGACAACTTAATTCTGTCATAATTTTTATGATATATTTTATGAATATTATCAGTAATTTTATTTTTTTTCTCCAAAACGACTGATCAGAATTGCTTAAGAAATCGTAATAATGTGTAAAATCCATGTATACACATTTAGAGAAAATTTTATCCCATTTGGAGAGATTTTTATTCATATACAGCTGTTCTTAAATAATTTCATCAAAACATGATGAGCCTTACAACAGAAAATACTGTATAAATATCATGTCCCCACGTCATCCGATGATGATAACTATTTCAATATAACCGAGCCGTTGACGCGCCGTAAAACCACAATATTCATTCATTAATGAACATTGAATATTTACAAGTTATTGATTACGTTGGGCATTTAATGAGTTTTTTTAATATTACTTCCGAACAAGGTTGGAATAATTCATTCCAGAAAATACAAGAAGTTCGATTAACCAAATAAATACTTGAATATGACTCAATGAAAGTTTCTCTCACGATTGTATTCAGATTTTACTTTTCAAATCTTGGGACACTTTGAAGTTTGGCGCCTGGATTTATCGATCGCGACTGATGCTGCCACCTAGTGGCAATCAGCAACACTAGATTCAACATAAACACGGTTTGTTTTACACGTGTGGTAGTGTAATAAAGTATATAAAAGAGTTTTATTATTGTTTAGATTATAGAAAAATGGATCAAGATAATAGTGATATATATCTCAATGTATTTTCTTCCCCGGCTGAGGAGGGTAATTCTTCCAAGGTAAGATTTTTGTTTTATAACTGTCAAATTCTACTGGTGGTCGATCTTAACCTACAAATGTGGTGATGATTCCTTGTTGGTTTTACTATTATTAATTGTGGTTTTCATATTTTTAGCGTAAAAAGAAGAGTAAGAAACGAAATCGAGGTGTCAATGAGGCTGAATCTACCGCTAGTCTTGTGTCTCGAACCAACTTCGTTCGCCCATCAGAAAGCTTGGCTCCAACAACCATTCAACGGAAAGTGATTGTTGAAAGTACACCATCATTTAATAGGCCCAAACCTGTCAATAGACCAACAACAAAAACAGTGTCGTCTGATGGGGATGTGGAAAAAACTTCTAGTCCAACTACATTCGTGAGAAAGTCACAACTTATACGAGGGGTAGGATTGCCAAAGAGAATCAATGCATCCAAAACAGTGTCGTTTGATGAAGAAGACGACAGTGGTGTCGAAGTGGATGCAGAGCATCATTCTAAAAAATCATCCTCAGCATCTTCATCAACAGTGACATCTTCTTTGTTTGGAAATAATCCAGAAATACCTGTATTTGCTCAACGTGCCGTGAAAACTGTTACAGAATCCGTGTTCTCAACTGAGAACTTCAAAGATTTACCTGTTCATCCATTCATGGTAAGTTCGAAATTATTCCAGATAATAAATGTCGTTAAATTACTTCATTGAGAATTGATGTGTGGACATCAACTTTACGTATGCATTAATTAGGCGTAGGCTAATTAACCCAAGTCTGCCCTAATTTGAATACCGGTACCGGTAGCCTACTTATGCTCTCACTCTATTTCAGATATCCAATTTAGAACAAAATCTGAACCTAACAAAATTGACAACTGTGCAACAAAAATCTATTCCCGTGATAATGGCTGGTGGTGACGCACTGATAAGATCTCAAACGGGGAGCGGTAAGACGCTGGCATACGCTCTGCCGATCGTAGAAGCGTTGCAGAAGATACAGCCCAAGCTCCCAAGGTCGGCCGGTATCCAAGCAGTGATTGTTGTGCCTACAAGAGAGCTGGCTCTACAAACGTATGAGCTGTTACTCAAACTTGTCAAGGTGAGTTCCACTCGTGACCTCACGGTCTTCAGGTTCCGTCATTGATTTGTCGGTGATCTATTCACTTGTCTCCGTTGTTTTTGACTTTGCGTTTCAACCACCTGACGTTCTAACTGTCATAAGTGATCACGTGACTCACCTGTCGTATCTTGATTCACCGTTCATCAATATAAGAGTAGGCCTACATTTCATAGTGTAGTTTTTGGTAGATTAGCCTAATCTTGTTTCAAAA
Organism: Brachyptera risi; assembly: GCA_964007535.1. NCBI lineage: Eukaryota > Metazoa > Arthropoda > Insecta > Plecoptera > Taeniopterygidae > Brachyptera > Brachyptera risi. The sequence goes on from OZ023329.1 coordinate 3,285,498, forward strand.
TATAGAATACAAGTCACGTGAATTTAAGTCTCCTATTATAGACCCTAATACAAATTGATGAATTGGGAGATGTAAGATGCGATGGCTGAGGGTCTAGAAATGAGATAAAATAGAAATGAGGTCAGGGCTCAGTTGTATTGAAGTTCCAATCACACTCCAGGGGGCAAATTCAGGTACCTTTTTCACTCTCTTGAATTTAAGCTAGCGTAAATTTAATACGACAGCTACAGTCATTCGCCTAAATTTACACATTTTAAATGGTCTTATACGACATCAAAAACGTACTTAACTTAGCTCTGTCTTATATTTACAATGAGACAGCTATGTAAGAGAGTAGAGTCTACCTGAATTCGCCCCCAGGCTTAGGCCTAGGCCTAGTGATGTAAGTTTTCATGAACATTTTTTTCGTTGAATATTTTCAAAAACTTGGAAATTTGTTCAATTTAAAAAAACATTTTTCATTGCATATGAGTTGTCACAGAAGAATCTGGTGTTTGAATTCACTCCTAGTGATACTGTGACGATTGGTTGAACCACCACATTGAAGGTAGGCCCACCGTTATAACAGTGATTTGCTTACCGGTACAAAATTGTCAAGGCCCTAACCGAGTAGGGCCCACGTAAAATAATAGATTTGAAATTTTTGAACGGGCACTGAGATCCAGTAGCTAAATGTGTAAACTTCTCGGCGATCACGTGTAGGTGTGGCCTGTAGTCAGACTACTTTGTAATGTTCCATTTCAATTCAATTTCAATTAAATTTCAATTCAATCCAATTTATTCACACACATGTACATACAAATAATAAACGAATGATGAATTCACTATTATCATCAAATAATAATAATAATATAATCCCATATCATATCATAATATAATATCGGACATAACTATATAATACATACAAATAATAATACTGGTAGGCCTAATATATTTTGATAATAAAAATAATAAAAATATATAATTGCTATATATAATATTACTTCTTGATTTATGTGTGAAGCTCACACAATGAAACAAATCCTTGTGTTTGAGCCAACTAATAAAATATAAGCTAAATTATAAGTGTGTAGTCACACTGCACTACATTTTAGACAACAAATCTAAGAGTCAAATCAAATTTGAAAAGTCATTTGAAATGACCTACCAGTAGGCCTAATTGAAAAGTAAATGGGTGAAAATGTTGAAAATTTTCAATGCTCAAATTGGGAGAAATCCAATATTTTTTTTTTCAAATCATCGAACGAAGAATCAATGAAATGAGTTGGATGAATTCATTTGATTCCATCAGATTCACAGATGTTTAAAATTTAATTTGAAATTTTCTGATAATTTTCATTGAAAATTTCAATAAATTTGCATTGAAAATGTTCAAAGAATTGAAGATCACTACCATCACAATTTGGGCCTACACTCAGTTATTGAAAGTGATTGCTAGTTTATCAGTGTTGACTTTTTCTATTCCATTTTCACTACTCATGGTCACATTTCCTCATCCACTTTACAATGATATACTGGTAGGCCTACCCTATATATATATAAATCTTTATTAGACTATGTCATGGTATACATGATTGCCTTTTGACACATAATAATAATCAAATACAAAATTAATGAAGTAGAAAAAACACATAATAATAATAAATCACACATGAATGATTGATAAAAAAATGATTGCAGGAAATAATGAGAAAGTAATAAACAGTAGCCTGATATGAAAAAGTATTAATATAAACAGAGATATGAAAATAATATGAAAATGATAATAAAAAAAAAAAATGAAGAATAATTATGCTAAGAATGTGATGAGTGCAAATGGTTTCTCAAAATGGCAATTCTTCCAAGGCTAAAATACCTACCAAATTGATGAAATCACTTTTTAGACTAAATTTCCTAAAAAATTCTACAAAAAACTACTAAAGTTACTAGTTCAAAATAGACACTACCTTTCGAAAGGTTGCCCATGGATTAGACACAGAATAATACATGGGCGTAACAATGCATATATAACAAAATGTAGATAGGCCTACCAGTGACAAATTATTGAAGAAAGCAAAAAGACAATATACATACGGTACAGTAAAAGTGTTTGATACAGAAATCAATAATTATATTGAGCCAGTTCAGTTTAGACGATAGGCATATTGTCAGTGGCGTGCAGAGGTTCAAATTAGAGTGGAGCAGACACCCACGGACAGGGGGTGGTACACCCCATCTCCGTGGTGCGTCGCCCTCGAAGTGGTAAATTGAAGAGTGTGACAACTCAAACAAGTCAGATATATAAAATCAGAATCTGGGTCATAGAGAAAGACGTAGAGAAGTAAGCGGGTGCGAAGCCGGTGACCCGCGGGGGGTTTGGGGGGGAAGGCCCCCCAACAGCCCCGCAGGGAATTTTTTTAAATGTTTTTTTCTAGGTGTTTCATAATTTTGATTGCTTTGGAACTGGAATTAGGCCTACTGGAAGAGAATAAAAACGACGAAACGTGTACATTGTACAACTAGCTGCCCTTGAGCGGGAAAGGAAAAGAGGTGGGGTAAGATAAGCTGGGGAAATTGAATGCGTGCACTTGCTGCGCGCAAAATTGAAACTGCGATCTGTGTTCCCTCTCAACCTGTGGAGTGTCCTAAAAACTAGACTAACCATCAAACAGAGAGACATGATTTGGAGTGTTTTCCTAATGGTCTGAAAGTCAATTCGCTCACCTGGACTCATTACATAACTTGGTGCAGAAATTACTAATGAGTAAGTTGAACTGGATGCTCAACCAGCTACCACCGATGGTTACCAATTGATCAATTGAATTTTGATTTCAACTGATTCTCATATCATGGCTTTTATTGATCTTGGTAATGCCAGACCTTAGATATAATAATTGGAATTGAATGGTAAGCCTTCATTCTCGATGTTTCCTCATATGAAACAAGCACTCCACCTGAGGTGGGTTTGGGTACTGACTTATTTGATCTTCCACATTCGTAAAATGATAGGCCTATACTTACCTCTCTAGTACCCCCATGCTCTTCCACATAACTGTCTACATTGATTCATTCGTACACAATCACATAGATGATTGTGTATCATGAATCTACGTACAATTATCAGGCCTTTTCTTCCGAAGCTTTTGAATTTGTACACCCACCCCTTGCTTCCAGCAAGGGGTGGGTGTACCCACCCACTTTTGAGGTGGAGCGCCGTGCTCCTCCTTATAGCCTGCACGCCACTGCATATTGTGTTTGATTATTTATTTTAAAATGGAAGAGGAAAAAATATTTCATATTGAAAAAACAGGAAGAAGTATTTTAAAAAATGATTTTTAAATGTAAATGTGCCGATTCACCTAGGCCCACCATAATTTTTGTTGTTTTTGTGGTAGGGGCAATTTGGTGTTTTGGAGAAATGACAGTAGTCCCAATCAAGGTTGGACATTAACCTTGACCACTATAACCCCAAACCAAAGACACTTTCTACACAAACATTGGTAATTCAATCAGAAAAAATCAGTAAAATCACCTTTAATAAATGGATATAATATAGTGTAAGAGCAATGCATCCAGGGCTCCAGTCTGATTATCTCACTATCAAAATCCCCCCTCCCCACCATTCACTCAGCACTTGACACTCTGAATGCTCTGATTTGCACTTTGATTTGCACTTTGATTTGCACTTTGATTTGCACTTTGATTTGCACACTGAACTATTATGAATCATGTCAGGTTCATGATGAATGATATTTATACGATATAGGCCTACATCAAGATGCATTGAGGGTTGCATTGGATTGCTGCAAGATGCATTGAGGGTTGCGTTGGTTTGCTGCCGGGAGATGGTGACTTCACTAATTCGAAAACACGTTTCATTTCCTGAGTACTTTCCTGAGAGCCACATATCCCTGCTCTATCTAGAGTTGTTTTGTAGAAACGGCTGACAGGCTGACAAACTTGATGACAGCTGTTATCAGCTGGGCCGACGACATTGAGTAATAGTTACTACTAGGCAAACGCATTATGTGTTTCCGCGTTGATGGATGAGCTGGAACATATCAACTTATCTTTGGATTGGTTATTATATATATATACACCTTGAGATCCAAACCATTACATCACTGCCATCTTATTTTCCATTAATAATTTATATGATAATCAAGAAGGCTTTGTTTTAATCATTTACAATCAAGTGGTGACACTTGTTGCTTTGATTTAATAGGTATCTTAATAGCTTTGAATAATCAACACAAATAACATTATATATTTTTTTACATCGAAACGGCTGATCCGATTTGAGTGCAAGTTCGGAATAATGTGTATCATTATCAGATTGAAATTCTCTGAGAATTTGAATCCTCTCAGATGAAATATTTTTCACCAATGTTTTCCTCTCGGTTATTCTAATGGGATTTTTGCAAACTTTGGAATGAGTTTTCTCAGAAGTGGTTCAACCGATCGCGCCTCAAAACTATACAGCATCAAGTCAGATAGGGGTTCATGTCTGTGCCAAGTTTCAACTGATTTTGAATTTTCGTCTGACCTGTAGAGCGCGAACAAAAAAACAAAAAAAAAACGACAACAAAAAAAACAGGCACTTTTTTTCTTGCAGCAAACCAACACAACCTTCAATGCATCTTGGCCCAGAGGTAGGGGGACGTCCATAAATTATGTCACACTTTTTTAGGCCACTTTGAACCCTCCCTCCCTCCCATGTCACAGTTGGTCACAAAACCTATTACCCTCCCCCCTTCAGATACGTAAACAAATTCTCATACCCCCCCCCCCCCCCTCTAACAAAAAATTGAAATTAACAGACAGCAAAGGTACAATAAAGTAATAAAATGAAAATGTTCATTTCTTTACGTTTGCTTTTAGAGTAGTCGAACTTGGTAATTATTTGATATGCATCCCTGCTGTTTCTAGGGTGGGTATAAATATAATAATCTAGAAGAATGGCGCCAAATACATAGAACAAAGAAATGGTACGTCACACAGTTGCCTCCCCCCAACACCTTGTCACAAGTCTTGACAACCCCTCTCCCCCCCTAAGCTGTGACGTAATTTATGGACGTCCCCTAATGCCCAATGCATTGCTTGCTCGCCTAATGCAGCCGGCCACTTGGCTCATACAACAGCTGATCCTTGGCGGATCATCCAAGTCAAGATGGCTGTTACGAGTCGAATTCGAATACTTTCTTTCTTTTAATAACATCGAAACTTGGTACAGAATCATTGTTTCCCAATTAGGGCAATAGATGAAAGATGGGATTGTTTGGACGGGGCACCACAAGGGCGATCTGACCGACCCAATAACACAGTCAAATACATCAACAGAAAATTTCAAAAACCATAACTCCCACTCAATTCAAGATAATCAAGAAAGATAATATCAATTCCATTTATGAATACCGCAATGTTTTACCCGTTGATAAATTATTTGAATATAAATTCATCTTGAAGCTCTATTTTGATGATAGGTTCAAAATAATAAATGATCACCCTTTAAACACCAGATTAACACTCCTAAACAACTTCAAAATTCCTGATAACAATGATAAATATGGACAAAGGTGACTTGAATATACTGTACCGCTTATATTCAATGAAATGCCAGTAAATTTGAGAAATATGGACAAATATAAGGCAATCAAATTAGAAATTAAGAAGTGGTTATTCAGCTCGACTGTACATTGTGTGGTATGCCTATAAAACGTGTTCCATAGTGTTCACATTATTTCGAATTTTTCACTCGTTGTTTATCATATTTATTATTCACTTTCCTTGTTCAACTCCATCTTGTTCATTCTCTAACATATTTGATTTAGTTTGTAATAATTTTGTTTAAATTTTTTTTTTATATTGAGTTTTAACGACGCACTGTAATGATTACTAAGATCTATTGGCGTCGGATGAATGATTGATGAGATGATGGGATGATGAGATGAAGGTTTTTATGGGTGGTGGGAAGGATAGTGGGAAGGAAGCGGTCGTGGCCTATATAGTGGGAACCATCCGGCATTAGCCTAGACTACAGAGGGAAACCACGAAAAACCCCTGTAAAGATGGTCGGTGGCGGGGATCGAACCAGGTCCGATATGTCCCTTCACCTCCCGGATCACTCGAAGCAAGTGAGCTAACCACTCAGCTACTGTGCCGGTTTGTAATTATTCAACCTTGTTATGTATACTTCTGCTCCAACAATCGCATTACACAATATTTAAATATTTATATTTATTATTGGTTTTTCTATTATTTTCTTGTATTTAATCCACAGTCAAGCTCTTCAGGGCTTTGTGGACATCACGTGACTGTTTATTATTTATATAAGATTTAAAAAAAAAAAAGATACAAACAAAGTTGGTTTTATCTCTCACCATTTGCCTGACCGTGTGGTGCAGTCTCGTGATGTTGTTGTTGTTGTTGACAGCCGTTCCAGTGGCTTGTGCCGGGCTACCTGACGGGCGGGGAGAAGCGCAAGTCGGAGAAGGCGAGGCTGCGCAAGGGTGTGACGATCCTGGTGGGAACGCCGGGACGGATCCTGGATCACGCGGCCAACACGCAGGTCATGCTGATGGGCGGGGTCAAGTGGCTGGTCCTGGACGAGGCGGACCGGATGCTGGACATGGGATACGAGAAGGATGTGTCCAGGTACGACAGCCAAACATCCGGCTTCTTTACTCAATGTTAACAAGGCGGACACATTCAGTAGCTTCACATCGCATTGCAAACCGGGAAGTTTCCCACATATTAGACATGATATCAGTGACAATATAGAATGCCTTACTTGGATTCTATTTGTGAGAGTCCAATATGGCTGCTGAGATTGGAACGAGCACATGTCGCTATCGGCTGCAGGAGTAACGTGTCTCGGTGAAGTGATATAGAATGCCTTGCTTGGATTCTATTTGTGAATGTCCAATATGACCGCTGAGATTGGAACGAGCACATGTCGCTATCGGCTGCAGGAGTAACGTGTCTCGGTGAGGTGATATAGAATGCCTTGCTTGGATTCTATTTGTGAGAGTCCAATATGGCCGCTGAGATTGGAACGAGCACATGTCGCTATCGGCTGCAGGAGTAACGTGTCTCGGTGAGGTGATATAGAATGCCTTGCTTTGATTCTATTTGTGAGAGTCCAATATGGCCGCTGAGATTGTAACGAGCACATGTCGCTATCGGCTGCAGGAGTAACGTGTCTCGGTGAGGTGATATAGAATGCCTTGCTTGGATTCTATTTGTGAATGTCCAATATGGCCCCCGAGATTGTAACGAGCATATGTCGCTATTGGCTGCAGGAGTGATGTGTCTCGGTGAGGTGATATAGAATGCCTTGCTAGGATTCTATTTGTGAATGTCCAATATGGCCGCCGAGATTGTAACGAGCACATGTCGCTATCGGCTTCAGGAGTAACGTGTCTCGGTGAGGTGATATAATATATATGATCTGACTAGTGGCTCCTTTATTAGTTGCCAACACTTTTTCTCTCTCATCCAATTAGATTTGTGAATTAATTAATTAATTTCATTATTGATTCATCAATCATTATTCATCCATATTGTAGGCCTATATTCATATTCATTCATATATAATTCAATATTTGATTTATTCATTATTCATTATTGATTTAGTAATTCATTCATTAACAGAAATTGAATAATCTGTTGAATTGTTGATGAGTTATTATTATTATTATATTGGGTTTTAACGACGCACTGTAATGATTACTAAGATCTATTGGCGTCGGATGAATGATTAATGAGATGATGGGATGATGAGATGAAGGTTTTTATGGGTAGTGGGAAGGATAATGGGAAGGAAGCGGTTGTGGCCTATATTGTGGGAACCATCCCGGCATTAGCCTAGACTACAGAGGTAAGCCACGAAAAACCCCTGTAAAGATGGACGGTGGCGGGGATCGAATCGAGTCCGATATGTCCCTTCACCTCCCAGGTCACATGAAGCAAGTGAGCTAACCACTCAGCTACTGTGCCGGTTTTGTTGATAAGATCTGTCGGATTGTTATCATGTAGGGTCTATGTGTCATGATCAAGAAATGCACCATTTTGTCTGCGTGGAGCGGTAAAGGGGGGCATTCGGGTGGTGGGGGTAAATGGGAGGTAGCTTCATATTTTCATCAATATCCGAGTCTTGTTTGGTACGGATGAACTAAATCTTACTTTTAGAAATAAGTTCAATTATTTGTCTTGAAAGTCCTAATCTCAGTTTCCTGAACCAAGAGCTATATAATAATAATATTAAATGTTTGGAATAACCACTGTAAATATTTCTGTTCAAACGCGTACCAAACTTTAAGCAGTCGGTCATAAACTGTGTTGTAACTAGTGATGTTGACATGATTGAGCCAATTATACCTAAGAGTAACAAAATTAAATAGATTAATAATATTTACCAATTCCAATATATTGATTTTTTAGGCGAGCTTTAGCAAGGATTCAATTTGACACACTGAAAAAAATGGGTGTTCGTTTTTATGTTTTTTTGTCGGATCTCCACAGGTCAAACGGCTACAGCTCTCAACTTCAAACTTTTTTCACTATGGTTCCTCATCTAGCTTAGATCTGTATAGTTTTGTGCTATTATCGGGTGGTAACTTTTATTTTTATGAATTCTAGAAATTTCAAAAATACCCATCAGAATAACACGGCGGAGAAAAAATTGAAAAATTTTCATTTTCAAAAGAATTGAAATTTTGTGTGAAGTTGATTAACATCTTGATACACATTTCTGGAAATTCTCAGCTTGATCGGGTCAGCCATTTTGAAAAAAAAAAAAAGAAATGTGCTAAATTGGTACCACTCGAAGTCGTTTTCACCCATTTATAACTAAAATGTCACCCAATTGGTGAATTTAGGCAAAAGTTTGGCAAAGAAGTCGACATACTATTACTTTCCGCTCGTCTAACAATGCATATATGGCGTTTTCCTAGTATAATTAACAATAAGTTGATACAAAAAAGTGTTCAATGAATGAATATTAGGGTTTTGAGGCGCATCGACATCGAGGTCATTTACCTCAAAAAAAGTGTTCAATAATATACCACCCAATGACCCCAGCTGTGGGAAAATAGGTGGTGTTATTAGTTTGAAATTCCCACTGTTTTCACAGTTATTCATCATTTCCAACAACAGGGGGCTTTTCTGGAATTGATGACAGGTGATCCACAGCCTCTGAGAAAAGGTTGGCGTCAATATCAGCATTTGATGTTATATGGTTTATACCACATGGCTTGATATACATAACCTCAAATCTATCAAAATGGTCAGAACTTATATAGGAAAAATTGCTCAATTTGGAAATTGTTTTTTGTCACTAACACTCGACCGATTTGAGTGAAATATTGAATATTCGTAAGTTCATTGGTCAACTAATAGTATTACTAGTCATTTAGTATGGATAATTGCACTCATTTATGAAAATATTGATAATTACCATAGTACGATACGGGAACCTTATGGTCCAATTTTTCAAATGCTTTCAACTCTCTCGGATTTCGATGAAGTTTAAATCTGTAAGAGGCAACATGCTCAGGTTTCTTTGTTCTATCATCTTCTACTAACCTCCGAATCACATTGTACTCCTGTACTATCTATTTATGTATACCACCCATTTCCCCACAATGGGGCAAATGGGTGCTTTTTTAAAAAACTTTCATTCAATTTCTTTATGGAAAAACCTGAAGTCTTACAATTATGCTTGACTCTGTTTTACAAAGCAATGCTCTGTTCTGAGAGCTCAACATTTTAGAATTGCGTCCTATGGATAGTTTCCTTTCTTTTAGGAAATAAAGAAATAATGTACCTCCCAAATGCCCCCCTTTACCTAACCAGTAGATGTTTCTTGGAAAGAATGGGTCATCTATGATATATGGATCTATGGTTCGCACCATAAATAAACACATGCAACTATCCTTTCCACCATCCAATACACCCAATGAAATAACCTTTCATCTCATCATCCCATCATCTCATTCATCATACACCGACGCCAATAGATCGTAGCCATCAGTATAGTGCGTCGTTAAAACCAATATAAAAAAAAATAAATAAAAAGGAGTGTAAGTCATTAGTCAAGTAGCATTGAAATTCGGACACGTCCCAATAAACAACTGACCTGAACTTCTTGAGCGATCTGTACATTTGAAGGTAGAAGTGAGAGGTTCAGCTCCTTCCCTGTCGGAAATTTCGTCCGACTCAAACCTTGCCCACCTAACCTCAACCATCACTAGAGTCGATTGAACATTTCATGGGTGGTGACAATTTGTTAAGAGGAGTCAAACCCTAAACCTCACTTCTGTAGAAACACTTCAGAACACGGAAAACTTCTCACTTTCTGTTGAGGTTGCTCAAGAAATGAGAGATCAGGTCAGTTGATTTGTAGGTCAGTTGGTTTCAGTACAGTTAGTTTTTAGTGCAGTCGGTTTTTAGTACAGTTGGTCTTTAGTACAGTTGGTTCTCAGTTCAGTTATTTTTAATACAGTCAGTTTTCAGTTCACTTGGTTTTTAGTATGATTAGTTTTTAGTTCAGTTGGTTCTCAGTACAGTTGGCTTTCAGTATAGTTTATTTCTGGTACAGTAAGGTCTCAGTACGGTTGCTTTTCAGTACCTGTAGTTGATTCTCAGTAGGGCCCACAGTTGATTTTTAGTATTAGTTTTGGATATAGTTTGTTTTCAGTACAGTTGGCTTTTAGTACAGTCTATTTATAGTACAGTTGGTTTTCAGTACAGGGTTTTTCCAGTGCGATTGGTTTTCAGTACATTTGGTTTTTGGTACAGTTGGTTTCCAGTACAGTTGATTTCTAGTACAGTTAGTTTTCAGTGCAGTTGATTTTTAGTACAGTTGATTATTAGTTCTGTTGTTTTTCAGTACAGTTGATTTTCAGTACAGTTGGTTTTCAGTACAGTAATTCTGAGTACAGTTGGTTTTCAGTACAGTTGGTTTTCAGTACAGTTGGTTTTCAGTACAGTTGGTTTTTAGTACAGTTGATTTACAGTACAGTTAATTCTCAGTACAGTTGGTTTTCAGCACAGTTGATTTCAAGTACAGTTAATTTTCAGTACAGTTGATTTTTAGTACAGTTGGTTCTTAGTACTGTTGTTTTTAAGTACAGTTGATTTTCAGTACAGTTTGTTTTTAGTACAGTTGGTTCTCAGTAGGTACAGTTGATTTTCAGTTCAGTTGGTTTCAAACACACTTGTCTTTTAGTACAGTTGGTTTCAAGCACACTTGTTTTTTAGTACAGTTGGTTTCAAGAATAGTTGATCAATGATTGTCTGTTTGTGCAGCCTGATTGCCTCTATTGACGAGCAAACCGCCAACAGTACTGACGAGACTTGCGCCGTGCGCCGCCAGACGATCCTGGTGTCGGCCACGTTGACGGCCGGCGTGGAGAGGTTGGCAGGCCTGGCGCTCAGCGCGCCGGCATACATTGACGCGGCCGACTTGAGCGGCCCGTCTGAGGTCAACGACCTGAGCATCCCCGACAGCCTGCGTCAGTACTACATGATCACGCCACCCAAGCTGAGGCTCGTAACGCTGGCTGCGTTCATCCTCTCCAAGTGCCAGGTGAGAAGGCAACCTTGTCACCCGTCAACCTTGTCACCCGTCAACCTTGTCACCCGTCAACCCTGTCGCCCGTTACCCGTCAACCCCGTCGCCCGTCAACCTTGTCACCCGTTAACCCGGTTACCCGTCAACCCAGTCGCCCATCAACCCCGTCAACCTTGTCACCTGTCAACCCCACCAACCCTGTCACCCATCAACCTTGTCACCTGTCAACCCTGTCACCCGTCAACCTTGTCACCTGTCAACCCTGTCACCTGTCAACAATATCACGCGGCAACCTTGTCGCCCGTCAACCTTGTCACTCGACAACCTTGTCACCCGTCAACCCCGTCACCCGTCGACCTTGTCACCTGTCAACCCTGTCACCCGTCAACAATATCACCCGTCAACCTTGTCGCCCGTCAACCTTGTCACTCGTCAACCCTCTTGTTTCTGTCACCTGTCACCCATCATCTGTTCAGTTTGAGAAAAAATTGATTCCCAAAATTGTACATTGATCTCAATAAATTTCATAACATATTCCAAATTGAATAAAATAATTCTTCAAGTCTTCAAATGATTCAATATTGTCATCCGAAACATTTCAAGTTTTTTTATGCATCCATTCTATTCTTGATTATTCCTGAACTACTGGTGAGTTCAAATAATTAACAAATCCTGACTGTCAGTAATCTCGTCTTGTCAGAATCAATATTGCAAGGAAGTTATCATAGTAGTTCTGTCAGAATATTCCAGCAAGATGCCATGTTCACATTCAAATCAAGCCGACTGTTTTACATTCTTTTTTATCAACATCGAAACTTGGTACAAAATCATTGTTTCCCACTTAGGGCTATGGGTGAAAGATGGCATCGTTTGAACGGGGCACCACAAGGGCGATCTCACCACCCCATTTTAATTATTCAAAACCAACTAGGCAAATGCGAAATATGCGTTGTAAGATGAGCGAGATATCTGAATAAGGTATAATAACAGTCCTACATTTGCTACTTTATCGACTCTGGTATTCTACACACTTTGTCCTTCATTTAATTGCTACTTTATCTTCTCTGATATTCTACACACCTTGACAAATATGAAGAATAGGTAATTCTTGGGCAAATATCGAATCTAGGAAGCAGTGAATCTTGGCTCATTTCCATCCATGTATTTGATGAATAAAAACAGTTTTTGAATTCTTTTCTTCGAAACGACTGGTTCGAATTGCTTATGGTGGTGGTTATCTGTATCATTCATGTTTGAACACTCGGAGAAAATTTTATTTCTTTCGGAGAGGTTTCATTTTTTCAAATTTTCTCACCCAGCCTAATCTTATGAGGTTTTTAAAAACTTGGACATGATATTTCTCAAAATCTAATCGACCGATTCATTCCAGAAACTAGACAGTTCCAAGTTGTAAAAGTTGGCCCGCACAAAAAAAAATCATGTTGATCAGTCAAACCCTGCGATCTGTGCAGTGCCCACAAAAAAAAAAGAAACACACAGACAAAGCTCCATAAGAGTGGGATGGAGTCTTCGCTACGCTCATCTCATGAACTTCAACACCAAGACTGCGCTTTGGTGACCATAACTTTCCGATTTTACATTCAGAAACAATTCAAATCGAAATCATTTCACGAATTCCAGAAGATGAAGATTCCCAGTGCTGAGCGTGTGCTTGTTGTTGCAGGGGGCGAGGGAGGGGGAGGGGGCGGGGGAGGGGAAGATGCTGGTGTTCATGGCGACCCAGGATATGGTGGACTTCCACCTGGAGCTGTTCCTGTCGGTGCTGGGCGAGGGGGGAGAGGAGGGAGAGGGAGGTCCGGAGTTCTCCAAGCTGCACGGGAGCATGACCCAGAAGGAGCGGACCGACTGCTTCAACGCCTTCAGGCGCGCCTCATCAGGCGTCCTCGTCTGCACGGTCAGTACCATGCACCTTACTTCCTAACAACGCCTTCAGGCGCGCCGCATCAGGCGTCCTCATCTGCACGGTCAGTACCATGCACCTTACTTCCTAACAACGCCTTCAGGCGCGCTGCATCAGGCGTCCTCGTCTGCACGGTCAGTACCACGCAGCTTACACCCTAACAACGCCTTCAGGCGCTCCGCATCAGGTGTGCTCGTCTGCACGGTCAGTACCATGCACCTTACTTCCTAACAACGCCTTCAGGCGCACCACATCAGGCGTGCTCGTCTGCACGGTCAGTACCACTCACCTTACTTCCTAACAACGCCTTCAGGCGCGCTGCATCAGGCGTCCTCGTCTGCACGGTCAGTATCACGCACCTTACTTCCTAACAACGCCTTCAGGCGCGCCGCATCAGGCGTGCTTGTCTGCACGGTCAGTACTTTGCACCTTACTTCCTAACAACGCCTTCAGGCGCGCCGCATCAGGCGTCCTCATCTGCACGGTCAGTACCATGCACCTTACTTCCTAACAACGCCTTCAGGCGTGCCGCATCAGGCGTCCTCGTCTGCACGGTCAGTACCATGCACCTTACTTCCTAACAACGCCTTCAGGCGCGCCGCATCAGGCGTCCTCATCTGCACGGTCAGTACCATGCACCTTACTTCCTAACAACGCCTTCAGGCGCGCCGCATCAGGCGTCCTCATCTGCACGGTCAGTACCACGCACCTTACTTCCTAACAACGCCTTCAGGCGCGCCGCATCAGGCGTCCTCGTCTGCACGGTCAGTACCATGCACCTTACTTCCTAACAACGCCTTCAGGCGCGCCGCATCAGGCGTCCTCATCTGCACGGTCAGTACCATGCACCTTACTTCCTAACAACGCCTTCAGGCGCGCCGCATCAGGCGTCCTCATCTGCACGGTCAGTACCACGCACCTTACTTCCTAACAACGCCTTCAGGCGCGCCGCATCAGGCGTCCTCATCTGCACGGTCAGTACCATGCACCTTACATCCTAACAACGCCTTCAGGCGTGCCGCATCAGGCGTCCTCGTCTGCACGGTCAGTACCATGCAGCTTACTTCCTAACAACGCCTTCAGGCGCGCCGCATCAGGCGTCCTCATCTGCACGGTCAGTACCACGCACCTTACTTCCTAACAACGCCCTCAGGCGCGCCGCATCAGGCGTCCTCGTCTGCACGGTCAGTACCACGCACCTTACTTCCTAACAACGCCTTCAGGCGCGCCGCATTAGGCGTGCTTGTCTGCACGGTCAGTACCATGCACCTCACTTCCTAACAACGCCTTCAGGCGTGCTTGTCTGCACGGTCAGTACCATGCACCTTACTTCCCAACAACGCCTTCAGGCGCGCCGCATCAGGCGTCCTCATCTGCACGGTCAGTACCATGCACCTTACTTCCCAACAACGCCTTCAGGCGCACCGCATCAGGCGTCCTCGTCTGCACGGTCAGTACCACGCACCTTACTTCCTAACAACGCCTTCAGGCGCGCCGCATTAGGCGTGCTTGTCTGCACGGTCAGTACCACGCACCTTACTTCTTAACAACGCCTTCAGGCGCGCTTGTCTGCACGGTCAGTACCATGCACCTTACTTCCTAACAACGCCTTCAGGCGCGCCGCATCAGGCGTCCTCGTCTGCACGGTCAGTACCATGCACCTTACTTCCTAACAACGCCTTCAGGCGTGCTTGTCTGCACGGTCAGTACCATGCACCTTACTTCCTAACAACGCCTTCAGGCGTGCCGCATCAGGCGTGCTTGTCTGCACGGTCAGTACCATGCACCTTACTTCCCAACAACGCCTTCAGGCGCGCCGCATCAGGCGTCCGCATCTGCACGGTCAGTACCATGCAGCTTACTTCCTAACAACGCCTTCAGGCGCGCCGCATTAGGCGTGCTTGTCTGCACGGTCAGTACCACGCACCTTACTTCTCAACAACGCCTTCAGGCGCGCTTGTCTGCACGGTCAGTACCACGCACCTTACTTCCTAACAACGCCTTCAGGCGCACCGCATCAGGCGTCCTCGTCTGCACGGTCAGTACCACGCACCTTACTTCCTAACAACGCCTTCAGGCGTGCTTGTCTGCACGGTCAGTACCATGCACCTTACTTCCTAACAACGCCTTCAGGCGCACCGCATCAGGCGTCCTCGTCTGCACGGTCAGTACCACGCACCTTACTTCCTAACAACGCCTTCAGGCGCGCCGCATTGGGCGTGCTTGTCTGCACGGTCAGTACCACGCACCTTACTTCCTAACAACGCCTTCAGGCGTGCTTGTCTGCACGGTCAGTACCATGCACCTTACTTCCTAACAACGCCTTCAGGCGTGCCGCATCAGGCGTGCTTGTCTGCACGGTCAGTACCATGCACCTTACTTCCCAACAACGCCTTCAGGCGCGCCGCATCAGGCGTCCTCATCTGCACGGTCAGTACCACGCACCTTACTTCCTAACAACGCCTTCGGGCGCGCCGCATTAGGCGTGCTTGTCTGCACGGTCAGTACCACGCACCTTACTTCTTAACAACGCCTTCAGGCGCGCCGCATTAGGCGTGCTTGTCTGCACGGTCAGTACCACGCACCTTACTTCTTAACAACGCCTTCAGGCGCGCCGCATCAGGCGTCCTCGTCTGCACGGTCAGTACCATGCAGCTTACTTCCTAACAACGCCTTCAGGCGTGCTTGTCTGCACGGTCAGTACCATGCACCTTACTTCCTAACAACGCCTTCAGGCGCGCTGCATCAGGCGTCCTCGTCTGCTCGGTCAGTACCACGCACCTTACTTCCTAACAACGCCTTCAGGCGTGCCGCATCAGGCGTGCTTGTCTGCACGGTCAGTACCATGCACCTTACTTCCTAACAACGCCTTCAGGCGTGCTTGTCTGCACGGTCAGTACCACGCACCTCACTTCCCAACAACGCCTTCAGGCGCACCGCATCAGGCGTCCTCGTCTGCACGGTCAGTACCACGCACCTTACTTCCTAACAACGCCTTCAGGCGCGCCGCGTCAGGCGTGCTCGTCTGCACGGTCAGTACCACGCACCTTACTTCCTAACAACGCCTTCAGGCGCGCCGCATCAGGCGTCCTCGTCTGCACGGTCAGTACCATGCACCTTACTTCCTAACAACGCCTTCAGGCGCGCTGCATCAGGCGTCCTCGTCTGCACGGTCAGTACCACGCACCTTACTTCCTAACAACGCCTTCAGGCGCGCCGCATCAGGCGTCCTCGTCTGCACGGTCAGTACCATGCACCTTACTTCCTAACAACGCCTTCAGGCGTGCTTGTCTGCACGGTCAGTACCATGCACCTTACTTCCTAACAACGCCTTCAGGCGCACCGCATCAGGCGTCCTCGTCTGCACGGTCAGTACCACGCACCTTACTTCCTAACAACGCCTTCAGGCGCGCCGCATTGGGCGTGCTTGTCTGCACGGTCAGTACCACGCACCTTACTTCCTAACAACGCCTTCAGGCGTGCTTGTCTGCACGGTCAGTACCATGCACCTTACTTCCTAACAACGCCTCCAGGCGCGCTGCATCAGGCGTCCTCGTCTGCACGGTCAGTACCACGCACCTTACTTCCTAACAACGCCTTCAGGCGCGCCGCATTAGGCGTGCTTGTCTGCACGGTCAGTACCATGCAGCTTACTTCCTAACAACGCCTTCAGGCGCGCCGCATCAGGCGTCCTCGTCTGCACGGTCAGTACCATGCACCTTACTTCCTAACAACGCCTTCAGGCGCGCTGCATCAGGCGTCCTCGTCTGCACGGTCAGTACCACGCACCTTACTTCCTAACAACGCCTTCAGGCGCGCCGCATTAGGCGTGCTTGTCTGCACGGTCAGTACCACGCACCTTACTTCTTAACAACGCCTTCAGGCGCGCCGCATCAGGCGTCCTCGTCTGCACGGTCAGTACCATGCAGCTTACTTCCTAACAACGCCTTCAGGCGCGCCGCATCAGGCGTCCTCGTCTGCACGGTCAGTACCATGCACCTTACTTCCTAACAACGCCTTCAGGCGCGCCGCATCAGGCGTCCTCGTCTGCACGGTCAGTACCACGCACCTTACTTCCTAACAACGCCTTCAGGCGCGCCGCATTAGGCGTGCTTGTCTGCACGGTCGGTACCACGCACCTTACTTCTTAACAACGCCTTCAGGCGCGCCGCATCAGGCGTCCTCGTCTGCACGGTCAGTACCATGCAGCTTACTTCCTAACAACGCCTTCAGGCGCGCCGCATCAGGCGTCCTCGTCTGCACGGTCAGTACCATGCAGCTTACTTCCTAACAACGCCTTCAGGCGCGCCGCATCAGGCGTCCTCGTCTGCACGGTCAGTACCATGCACCTTACTTCCTAACAACGCCTTCAGGCGCGCTGCATCAGGCGTCCTCGTCTGCACGGTCAGTACCACGCACCTTACTTCCTAACAACGCCTTCAGGCGCGTTGCATTAGGCGTGCTTGTCTGCACGGTCAGTACCACGCACCTTACTTCCTAACAACGCCTTCAGGCGTGCTTGTCTGCACGGTCAGTACCATGCACCTTACTTCCTAACAACGCCTTCAGGCGTGCCGCATCAGGTGTGCTTGTCTGCACGGTCAGTACCATGCACCTTACTTCCCAACAACGCCTTCAGGCGCGCCGCATCAGGCGTCCTCATCTGCACGGTCAGTACCATGCAGCTTACTTCCTAACAACGCCTTCAGGCGTGCTTGTCTGCACGGTCAGTACCATGCACCTTACTTCCTAACAACGCCTTCAGGCGCGCTGCATCAGGCGTCCTCGTCTGCACGGTCAGTACCACGCACCTTACTTCCTAACAACGCCTTCAGGCGCGCCGCATTAGGCGTGCTTGTCTGCACGGTCAGTACCACGCACCTTACTTCCTAACAACGCCTTCAGGCGTGCTTGTCTGCACGGTCAGTACCATGCACCTTACTTCCTAACAACGCCTTCAGGCGTGCCGCATCAGGCGTGCTTGTCTGCACGGTCAGTACCATGCACCTTACTTCCCAACAACGCCTTCAGGCGCGCCGCATCAGGCGTCCTCATCTGCACGGTCAGTACCATGCAGCTTACTTCCTAACAACGCCTTCAGGCGTGCTTGTCTGCACGGTCAGTACCATGCACCTTACTTCCTAACAACGCCTTCAGGCGCACCGCATCAGGCGTCCTCGTCTGCACGGTCAGTACCACGCACCTTACTTCCTAACAACGCCTTCAGGCGCGCCGCATTAGGCGTGCTTGTCTGCACGGTCAGTACCACGCACCTTACTTCTTAACAACGCCTTCAGGCGCGCCGCATCAGGCGTCCTCGTCTGCACGGTCAGTACCATGCAGCTTACTTCTTAACAACGCCTTCAGGCGTGCTTGTCTGCACGGTCAGTACCACGCACCTTACTTCCTAACACTCCTTCAGGCGCGCCGCATCAGGCGTCCTCGTCTGCACGGTCAGTACCACGCACCTTACTTCTTAACAACGCCTTCAGGCGCGCCGCGTCAGGCGTGCTCGTCTGCACGGTCGTTACCACGCAACTTACTTCCTAACAACGCCTTTAGGCGCGCCGCATCAGGCGTGCTCGTCTGCACGGTCAGTACCACGCAGCTTACTCATAATTGGACTCAAATTCACCAATTCGTTTTTTTTTCTTTTTTTTCTCTTTATTATTTGCGCTCCACACTTCAAACAAAAGTACAAATTTAGTGGAAACTTGGCATACACAAGTGTCCTTAAATAATTCGGTACTGTATTTTGATTACAGTACGTCGATCGCGACGTCTTTTCTAGTTGATCCACTCAATCTATTACACAATTTTGTATTGGTAATTATTGGAATATCAATATATATTTCTTTGGAAAATCTTTGAAACCTTTAGTTTTCGAAATGTTGATTTTCGACCAAATCTTGATGGAATTTATACTAATTCTCAACGTTGTTGGTGACAAGTTCTCAGAAAATAGTAAGGCTACTCTTCGTCTGCAAGTAATGAGAAAATTCACTTGCTCTGCTCCGAGTGTCGAATGTCAACTTTACAAAAACTCAACCGTACCTCTTTCCATCCCCCCTATTAGCCAAGCATATTTTTCAAGAATGGTTTGTTTTCATTTCAGTAGTTGTTGTGTTTCCGTTCTGTGGAATGTGATATAGTCGCCAGATTATCTCAAACTAACGGATAATATGCAATCGTGAATACTGTTAACCACACATCGAATTGAAAAGCTTTATTGATCAATTTTGTATGATGTGTCATTTTTTTAGGTGAATTTTCATAGGTGGTCTTTTATATACTCACCCCTTAGTTTTGAGGAAAACAAAAATTTAACTTGGTCGATCATTAATATTTTTTTGATGAAGAAGTAGATCTTTCCTCCAGAAAGTCTGGGCACCCCTGCTGTATAGTTTTGAGGCCCAATCTGTTGCACCACTCGTGAGAAAACTGATTTCGAAATTTTTAATAACCCCATCAGATTAACTATAGGCCTATAACTATACTATAGGGCCTAGAATTGAACCCTGGGACACACCACTCGAAATGTTGGAAAATCTACTGGCTTCAGGTGTCATTTACTTGAACTGTCACTAATCTATTAGAGAGATAATTTTCAAACCATTTCAACGTTGGGCTGTTTCATCCCAATCCTCTCCGGAGCACCAATGAGGCGACTGTGCTGAGGCGTATCAAAGGCCTCCGAGAAGTCAATGAAAACTGCAACGACGTTTAAATTAGGGGTGTCGGCGGGTACCCGACTACCTGGGTCGGGTACGGGTACACCACTACCCGACTACAATATTCCTCACCCGAGTACCTACACTTCTTACAACGCGAGCTTTGTTCTTCATTCTCACTGACAGATAACTTCCAAACAAAGCACGCGCTTGTGTGGCGGGAAAACCGAAAGAATGTATGCCTCCTCTCTTACTCTCCAAACCATACGCATCAACAGTCGCATCTGGCTCGCACATGCAGCTCCCCTCCCCCCCCTCCAACACTCTGGCACTCGTAGCGACCACAGTTCTGACACTTCTGCATACCGCTTAAACACATGGCCCTTTGTTCACAAAAAAGAGGGACATGCCACATTCACTCAAGTTGACTCGACCAATGTGTTTGGGAAGGTTATGTTGTGCTGAGAGGGTCAGTGATATGATATGAGCAGACTGCTTATAGTTGCAACATTGATAATGGTAACCCATGAAGATGGTAAATAAGACGATGAAAAACATTCAAATGAGAAGTAGATAAGCATAGTTAGGATTAAAGAGAATTTGATTACCCGGGTAATGTTGACGGGTACCCGACTCCAAAATTGCTACCCGCCGACATCCCTAGTTCAAGTGTCCATTCAGGGAACTATCAACAAAATCCGAGAAATCATTCAATCGTACGTCAGTGCTTTTATTATTTCTGGGAGCCGTATTGTTGAGAACCTAATAATTCAGATGTTGTCAAGTAGATTATCAATTGATTAGATACGCGTCTTTCAATTATCTTTTGAACCGGTGATAGAAATGAGATCAGTCTGTAATTTTTGAATGCATCATTGTACTATCCACTCTTGTAAATTGGCCCAACAATAGACTGCTTTAAGGGGACAGTGAGGTGAAACTGAAAAGTCTCTCAAATAGGAGAATAGAAGAAAAATTCACTCTGAAACTTATTTGTAGTGGAAAAATGAAAATTTTCAAACAAAAAAAAGATCGAGGGGAGCCAACTGTGTTCGCCACCCCCCAAAATGTAACATTTGAAATAAATCACTACTTCTTTCTCAGTTTTCATTGTTTCATTTTTTTTTCTCAATTGTTCACAGCACTCGAAGGTTTAAATCTATGCATCGTTCTTTCCGAAATCATTCTTATTTGAGACACGAAGAAAGAAACAAAAATGGCTTTGTTTTTGCAGCAGCGCATCTGTTCACCTTTTATTTATTTGCAAGTAGTAAAAAAAAAATGGAAAAACCCATTCTTAAATTTTTTATTGATTGTATCTTGAACATATCCTGGAAATTTTACACAAATCCATCAATTATTATGGAAGGAGTAGGATTTTTGCTTCTCAAATCATAGTAAATAATTGTTCAGAGTTATTAATGCTTGAAGTTCAGGTATAATATATGTTTCAACATATTTTTGGATAGCGGTTCCACACATCGGTATACTGAATAATTGATTGCTAATTACTTTCACATCACATATTATTCCTAATAACATATTTGAAAAATGGATGTTCTAGGCTACGTGAAGAATTGATAAAAAAACCACACAAAATATTCAGTTTTCATGGTAGTTTCACCTCACTTTCCCCTTGAAGAATTTGTTATTCTCCCTTTTCGAAGCTTAGTGTTCAGGCGTATCAGATGCGATATTACTAGGGTAATTTTTCCACAATATTGTTGAATCATTTCATCATTGTTCATCATTCTCTTTCCACATCACCAATACAGAAATAAGCAGTGACATACAATATGATAATATAATATACTAGGCAAACGCGTTATGTGTTTCCGCGTTGATGGATGAGCTGGAACATATCAACTTATCTTTGTATTGGTTATTATATATATATATATATATATATATATATATATATATATATATATATATATATATATATATATATATATATATATATATATATATATATATATATATATATATATATATATATATATATATATATATATATATATATATATATATATATATATATATATATATATATATATATATATATATATATATATATATATATATATATATATATATATATATATATATATATATATATATATATATATATATATATATATATATATATATATATATATATATATATATATATATATATATATATATATATATATATATATATATATA
>OZ023329.1:3313051-3355551 GCA_964007535.1 Brachyptera risi
GTGTAAAACCTATGTGTACACATTCGGAGAAAATTTCATCTCGTTTGGAGAGATTTTATTTTTCAACATTTTCCGCCCAGCCAAATTTTATGGGGTTTTCAGAAATTTTGAGATGATTTTTCTCAAAATCGGTCGAACCGATTCATTCCAAAAACTATACAGTTCTAAGTTGGATGAGTTTGCGTGTACATAAAAAGTTTCATGTCGATCAGTCAGCCCTGCAACCTGTGGAGTGCTTACAAAAAAACAAAAACACACAGACAAAGCCCTATAAGAGTGGGATGGAGACTTCGCTACGCTCATCAATTAGTAATCCCAAATATTCGATGCAATTGCTAGACTTTAGTGAATAACAGTTACAATTCTTGTCTTGAGTTACAACATGGGGAGAGTGCAATTTCAATGCTGGGTAAAGTTTCAACATTGATTGTGAAAGTCAAGGGTGGGGCTTGAAGCACAAGTAAAAGTCTGTTTCTCTCGCTTGATACCTGTTGAACCCTATGCAATATAACATGGTTAACCGGTTTTATCAGGTAGCAAAGAGACTTTTATTTCTGTTACATATAGCTTCATTCAAAGTTGGTACATCATGGTTAAGCCACTGATAGATGAGTTTTAGAGAACTGTTTTCTTCTCTGGCCACTTCGGACCCACACGGGTCACTGAATAGCAGTACAGTGTCATCAGCGTAGGTTATAAATCTGCCATTTATTTTCAAATCACATGAATCATTGATATAAATGAGAAACACAATTTTGACTCAGTACAGTCCCTTGGAGCACTCCATATTGAATATTTGTTTTGAAGCTGAATTGATGTTGACTGTCTGGATGATTTCTGATTCCAAGATGATGTTCAACTAGTTAAAGAAGTAGATCACGACCAAGTCTGGGTCCTTGATTACTATTTCATTACTTCTTCAACAGTTTCTGGAGTTGATGGATTGGTTTGCATTCGCTGTGTTTGACCAAGTGTACAGTATGTACAGTAATAATATCCCGGGAGGAGATTATGTACAGTAAACTTATCCCGGGAAAACTTTACTGTACAGTACAAAAATCCCGGTAGATTATTATTATTTTGTGTCACCCTGTGTTATAATTGTGCATTGGTTTCAATGCTTACTTGTATACATAATAATATCCCGGCATATTTGTATGTCATATCCAGGCTGTACCTGTTGTGCACCTTTCAGTATAATCTTATCCCAGTGTGTTTTATTTCAGTCACCCTATGTAGTAGTTGCGCATTATTGGTTATGTAAAAATCCCTCTTTTGGTATTGTGGGAATTTTTCTCTGATTTTTTCTCAATATTATATTACTGATATGTTTTTCAATGCTATAATAATATACCAGCTCCCATAATAATCTACCGGGATTTTTGTACTGTACAGTGAAGTTATCCCGCAGTAAAACGATTCCTTTACACCGGTCTTCTCTGACGTACAATAATTTCTACTTCCGTCTTCGAGAGTAGGCCTATGAGCAAATCCCTCCACTATATCCTTTGATTCTGAAGAACTACCCACAGATTCAAGAGTCACATCATTTCGTGCATTATTGATTTCATACCAACTGTGACTATCAATAACGTAACGGGATAAGTCCTATCCTTTCAACATTAGGCCGTTTTCACCATGATGGAATCAGCGCGCTTTCGTGTACATTCCTCAGATTCGCAATTTCAAATCAAATCGTACGTATTAGGCTCGTATTTCAGTGTATAGTACATAGTTGTACAATTGCATTGTTTCTGATCTTTCTCGTAGATGATGAGTGATTGTCCAGTTATCAAATTGTGAATATAGCAGTAGGGCTCTTGACTAGGGGTCTAAATGCTTTTACAGACGTATTTCAAATTCAGATTGGCCAATTCAAATGAAATTTATTCCAATATTGCTTAATGCAGTTGGAAAGAGCTGGATTCACAGATTGCATCACATCTATTACTTGTATAGATCAACATACAATGAAACCATCAAATCATCATAACATTTGTGAGGCGGCATCCCTTTGATGTACGCATGGTGCGAAAGGAAAGCGCCATGTTGCTTATCCCGTTACGTTATTGATAGTCATAGATACCAAGTACTTCTTATAAGCTATTTTTATATTGTTCAAAGCGATCGTCAATATATTCTTACTCAGACTTGATGGTTTTTCTAATTATAATGTTTCTAATTTTCTGTTCCATACACAAGATTGAATTTCGATTTCTTCCATCTTTTGAGTACAATTCATCTTTTTTGGTCAAGATAGGTCTGACCTCTCGTGTTATCCACAGTTTTCCGTGCCTTTTGTAAACGTCATTATTAATAAATATCGTTTCATTTGATCCGAATTTCTAATAGCTCATCCCATTGTCCTTCATGTAGCTCCTGTTCTACTCTATCCTCGATCAAGATTTCCTTGTCGGTTTCACTCCTCTAGCCGCCCACCGAAACATCCGGTATCCAAGCTTTGATGAGCTCCCCCCACCAAGACGTCATATCGATCTGATATCTTTCTCTCTCAGATTGCAGATACCAAGGCGTGTTTTTCTTGATAAGGCCTGGTTCACAATTGAAATAAGGAATAGTGATTATTGATGAGCGTAGCGAAGTCTCCATCCCACTCTTATAGAGCTTTGTCTGTTTTTTTTTTTTTTTTTTTTTTTGTAAGCACTCCACAGGTCGCAAGGGTTGACTGATCAACATGAAACTTTTTTTGTACACGCAAACTCATCCAACTTAGAACTGTATAGTTTTTGGAACGAATCGGTCGGACCAATTTCGAGAAAAATCATCTCAAAGCTTCTAAAAACCCCATAAGATTTGGCTGGGCGGAAAATGTTGGAAAATAAAATCTCTCCAAATGGGATGAAATTTTCTCTGAATGTGTATACATAGATTTTACACATTAATACGATTTTGTGAGCGATTCTGATCAGTCGTTTTGAAGAAAAAAAAATATAATGACTGATAATATTCATAAAATATATCATAAAAATTGTGACAGAATTAAGTTGTCGAGATTCACTGCTTTCTAGATTCAAGAGTTGACCAACAATGAAGTATTTTTTATATGCGTCAAGGTGTGTAGAATACCAGAGTCAATGAAGTGGCAAGAGTAGAACTACTTTAACAACTTTTATAGCTTATTCAGATATCAAGGTGTGTAGAATACCAGAGTCGATAAAGTAGCAAATGTACGACTGTTATTATACCTTATTCAGATATATCGCTCATCTTACAACGCATATTTCGCGTTTCACTAGTGAAATAGCAATAGTGTTATAGTGTATAGTGACAGGTGGGCCACAATAGCCTCTTATTTCAATGCTTCTGATATCTTTCTCTCTCAGATTGCAGATAAGGTGTGTTTTTCTTCATCACTCACAAAATATGGTCTTTACATGTTTCAGAAAAATCTCCCATCTTATTTTCTACCCGTGTTTCGTCAAATATACACCTCTCCATACCATGTCCTGCTTTTACATGTTAACAGCTTTGAACAAACACGATTTTGGTTCTGATAGGTTGATGCTGTAGGAGTGTAGGGCATATAACAATACTGCAATTGCCAAGCTGGTAGAAAAATCTGATTTTGTTCACGTCTTTTGGTGGAAACGGAATATTTTGAATGAATTTTCTATATTTACTATCATTTTTCAAACATAATGAATTACTCGTGAGAATCGATACATTCTTGAGTGATGACGTCGACCACCACAACCCCACTTGGTGCTCGCCGCGGGCCGAACGATACTACACATGAATACGCGCGAGCCTCGTTTCAATCCAGCTCCACATGCTCAGTTATCACGCTTGATTAAAATTGAACAGCCTCTCCACTGTCTAGGATCCTTCCCCTGCAATACGAACATTTCCAAGATACATTCGAGCAATATTTCAGCTTGTTTATATGTAACAACTGATCTGATCTGTTTCTTTTTCAAATATACGCCATGCTTGCGTTGTAAGATCGCCCTACAGTATGAGCTACACTGAGTTGGAGAAGAGAGAGAGAGAGAGAGAGAGAGAGAGAGAGAGAGAGAGAGAGAGAGAGAGAGAGAGAGAGAGAGAGAGAGAGAGAGAGAGAGTGAGAGAGAGAGAGAGAGAGAGAGAGAGAGAGAGAGAGAGAGAGGAGAGAGAGAGAGAGAGAGAGGAGAGAGAGAAGAGAGAGAGAGAGAGAGAGAGAGAGAGAGATGAGAGAGAGAGAGAGAGAGAGAGAGGAGTTACGACCGGGTCGAGTCTTTAACCCCCGCAGTGTTATGTTTGCCACACACATGCAGTCAAGCCAGCCAGCCGGGATCTGTGGAAAACGGTTCCGATTTATCTCTCCCGTGCTCGGTATTGTTGACGCCATTAATCGTGCGGCGCGGTGCGTGTTTACCTCCCGCTCCACGCACTCACCCCCCCCCCCCCCGCCTAGCGGCATGGTGTGCTGCGGGCTGCCGCTCCGACAACCTCATCACATTCCCATGCGTACTTGGCTTGAACCATCCAATCTACACTTCTAGATTCTACATCCGGTTCAAAGACGCTCTGGTAATGATTAGAAGTCCACAGGAGTCGATTTAGCAACATATCAGGATTTTTGTGATAACTTTTGAATGGTATGAGATATCAGAATCGCGAGGAACACTGATAATTATAATAGCTTCAAGATAATATAAGTTATAACTATTATAGAGTTATGTCGTATAACTGTCAAGCTTGTACACCTGAAAAAAGTGTTCCTTCAGCTGTACAAGCTTGACAGTTATGTGACAACACATGGGGACTTATAACTTATATTATCTTGAAGCTAATATAATTATCTGTGTTTCTCGCTTATTAGAATTCAGATATCTCATACCATTCAGAAGTTATTACCAAAATCCTGATTTTTTGCTCAATCGATTCTCATGGACTTTTAACAAGGCGTACATATTCAGTAGCTTCACACCGCTTGGCAAACCGGAAAGTTTCCCACATATCCGACAACTATTAGTGATAATATAGAATGCCTTGCTTGAATTCTATTTGTGAATGTCCAATATGGCCGCCGAGATTGTAACGAGCATATAGCTGCAGGAATGATGTGTCTCGGTGAGGTGATGTGTGCATATTAATTTTATATGAATTTCGTGAAGAACCACATTCCATGTGACGTCACAAGTACACAGCACATATCGGGGCGCCTGGAGAGCGTATACCGGAATAAAGTCTACTCGGTTGTGTGACATGGGCTGGGCTGGGTGTCCAGCCTTACCTGAACCCTAACCACATTCCATTGAGAAGAATCCCCAAGCCCACGTCACACGGCCGCGCTACCGCAGCGCCAGGTCCTCAGGAGTCCCCCCCCCCCGGCTGGTCGGATGCGAGCAGCTTGTCAGAGAGTCGGGTGGAGTCGCGCGGCCGCTCACCGCATGGGGTCGAAGCAGACAGCTGGCCGGTTTGTCCGACTAAACTACGGCTGCCGGTCTCGACCCACACGCCCCTCCCATTAGGTGCCGACCAGCAGGTATATTGGCGTCGGAGAGTGATGGGTGACTCGTAGAAGATCTATTGGCGCCAGTGATATAATTGCGAAGGTTTATTGGCGTCGGAGAGCGTTGACCAGAAGATCTATTGGCGTCGGAAAGTGAATGGCGACTAGAGGGTTTATTGGCGTCGGAGAGCGTTGGCCAGAAGATCTATTGGCGTCGGAAAGTGAATGGCGACTAGAGGGTTTATTGGCGTCGGAGAGCGTTGACCAGAAGATCTATTGGCGTCGGAAAGTGGTGAGCATTGGTAGGCCTATATTGGCGTGGAAGAGTGAATATCGACTCATAGAAGATCTATTGGCGCCAGTGATATAATTGCGAGGGTTTATTGGCGTCGGAGAGCGTTGACCAGAAGATCTGTTGGCGTCGGAAAGTGAATGGCGCTCAAAGGGTTTATTGGCGTTGGAGAGCGTTGACCAGAAGATCTATTGGCGTCGGAAAGTGAATGGTGACTATAGGGTTTATTGGCGTCGGAGAGCGTTGACAAGAAGATCTATTGGCGTCGGAAAGTGAATGGTGACTAGAGGGTTTATTGGTGTCGAAGAGCGTTGACCAGGAGATATATTGGCGTCGGAAAGTGAATGGCGACTAGAGGGTTTATTGGCGTTGGAGAGCGTTGACCAGAAGATCTATTGGCGTCGGAAAGTGAATGGCGCCCAGAGGGTTTATTGGCGTTGGAGAACGTTGACCAGAAGATCTGTTGGCGTCGGAAAGTGAATGGCGACTAGAGGGTTTATTGGCGTCGGAGAGCGTTGACCAGAAGATATATTGGCGTCGGAAAGTGAATGGTGCCCGGAGGATTTATTGGCGCCGGAGAGCGTTGACCAGAAGATCTATTGGCGTCGGAAAGTGAATGGCGCCCAGAGGATTTATTGGCGTCGGAGAGCGTTGACCAGAAGATCTATTGGCGCCAGTGATATAATTGCGGAGATTTATTGGCATCGAAGAGCGTTGACCAGAAGATCTATTGGCGTCGAAAAGTGAATGGCGCCCAGAGGGTCGAGGAATGGGTCATGCCCGATAGAATGTCCAGCCCTGTCTGTGGTCGTCAAGCCTCACTGAACAGTGCTGAATGATGCACCGGGTCCAGTGGTTAGAGAGAGAGAACATGTTCCGTGCCTTGAACTGAAGACATTCACCTCTAGCTGACATGCATTTCTTCACTCAGCGTAGCTCAGTCGACCAACACACAGCTTTAGGAACTGAAGTCACCCTTGGGCGTGGGTTCGAGTCTCGCATCACGCATCGGATCTTGTAAACGTCCTTTCACTTATCACCATATCATGGTTTCACTATCATTCGCCCATTCGTACCCCCGTAGAACCTAGCTGTTGGTGGGGTCGTTAGCTCATTCGTACTCCCGTATGACCTAGCTGACGGTGGGGTCGTTAAGCAAACAATATCCATTCTATACGGTTGATTGTTGGCGGAACCTCATCGCCAGGAGCAGGTGGACTCCCTGCCCGTGGGTGGTGGTGCCGTGGCGCCTCTGAACTCATCATTCGCCTCCTTATTACCCCGGTGACTACAAGTCACAACCGATATCGCTAATATCGACCTGAATAATACTGAGACGAGTGGCCGAGTGGCTAGCACACAGAACCGTCGTTTAGGATTCCCGCCATGGTCGACCATCCTGTCAGAGGTGCATCGTGGTTTCTCTTTGTCGTTCAGGTCAATACTGGGATGGTTTCGCAATCCTCAACAACAGGCCGCGACCGACTCCTTCCCGCTATCCGTCAACACCTGATGGCATGACCACCCGTCTCAACATATCTCTTGCTATTCAGCAACGTCAATAGTTCAGAGTTATCAGTATATTAGTCAAACGCGAAATATGCGTTGTAAGATGAGCGATATATCTGAATAAGGTATAAAAGTCGTTGAAGTAGTTCTACCCTTGCTACTTTATCGACTCTGGTATTCTACACACCTTGATATCTGAATAAGCTATAAAAGTCGTTAAAGTAGTTCTACTCTTGCCACTTCATTGACTCTGGTATTCTACACACCTTGACGCATATACAAAATACTTCATTGTTGGTCAACTCTTGAATCTAGGAATCAGTGAATCTCGACAACTTAATTCTGTCACAATTTTTATGATATATTTTAGGAATATTATCAGTCATTTTTTTTTTCTTCAAAACGACTGATCAGAATTGCTTGAAAAATCGTAATAATGTGTCAAATCCATGTATACAAATTTAGAGAAAATTTCATCCCATTTGGAGAGATTTTATTTTTCAACATTTTCCGCCCAGCCAAATCTAATGGGGTTTTTAGAAACTTTGAGATGATGATTCTCAAAATCGGTCCGACCGATTCATCCCAAAAACTATACAGTTCTAAGTTGGATGAGTTTGCGTGTACACAAAAAGTTTCATGTTGATCAGTCAACCCTTGCGACCTGTGGAGTGCTTACAAAAAAAAACAAAAAAAACACACAGACAAAGCCCTATAAGAGTGGGATGGAGACTTCGCTACGCTCATCAATTACTGCGTTCTTGAACCCAAAATAAGAGAATTGATCAAAATATGTTGACATATTCGATTTTCAGTTGATGGAGAGAATATAAAAATACTACAATTCTGAGTAGAATTGATCGTCTTGAACGTGTTTTGCTGGAAGAGAGGTTTGAAGATAGTCGAGCAATAGATTGTTCTGAGGGGGAGGGGGGGGGGGGTTGTCAGCTCATCCAGAGCATTGATTACTTTCAACAATATTGTCACGTCACAGAAAGTTACCACTTCTCCATTCTGTTCTCTATTACCGCGTGTAGTCGAAGTGAATCACACAGACGGCCTACTTGTACTTGACGGCCTGCTTGAACTTGACGGCCTGCTTGTACTTGACGGCCTACTTGTACTTGACAGCCTACTTGTACGGCCTACTTGTACGGCCTACTTGTACTTGTACGGCCTACTTGTACTTGACGGCCTACTTGTACTTGTACGGCCTACTTGTACTTGACGGCCTACTTGTACGGCCTTCTTGTACGGCCTACTTGTACTTGTACGGCCTACTTGACGGCCTACTTGTACGGCCTATTTGACGGCCTACTTGTACTTGTACGGCCTACTTGTTTTTGACGGCCTACTTGTATGGCCTACTTGTACGGCCTACTTGACGGCCTACTTGTACGGCCTACTTGACGGCCTACTTGTACGGCCTACTTGTACTTGTACGGCCTACTTGTACGGCCTACTTGACGGCCTACTTGTACGGCCTACTTGTACGGCCTACTTGTACGGCCTACTTGTACGGCCTACTTGACGGCCTACTTGTACGACCTACTTGTACCTGTACGGCCTACTTGTACGGCCTACTTGTACTTGACGGCCTACTTGACGGCCTACTTGTACGGCCTACTTGTACTTGTACGGCCTACTTGTACGGCCTACTTGTACTTGTACAGCCTACTTGTACGGCCTACTTGTACTTGTATGGCCTACTTGACGGCCTACTCGTACGACCTACTTGTACTTGTACGGCCTACTTGTACGGCCTACTTGTACTTGTACGGCCCACTTGTACGGCCTACTTGTACTTGTACGGCCTACTTGACGGCCTACTTGTACGACCTACTTGTACGGCCTACTTGACGGCCTACTTGGCGGCCTACTTGTACTTGTACGGCCTACTTGTACGGCCTACTTGACGGCCTACTTGTACGGCCTACTTGTACTTGTACGGCCTACTTGTACGGCCTACTTGTACGGCCTACTTGTACTTAGTAGTAGTAGTAGTAGTAGAAGTGTTTATTCCTTTAACCCTCTTTCGAGGAAATCGGTACACAATTTACATATTTTACAATATAACTTATTAATTAGCATTACATTTGAGTATGGCAGTAAGCCATCATTTTCAATTATCAACGAATTAGTAATTCTAGTATATCAAACAAATATTACAACAAATAATGATACATTACAGGATTTCAGATTGATCGTTACGGAATTAGATAAATCAATAGATCTCGTATATGTAGACACTCTGATACATAGATATAGATAGCTGGATAATATGGATAGTCAGTTGAATTATATATTAAAAAAAAAAAAATAATAATAATAATAGAATTACCGAATATGTCAATACACAGACAAGTTAAATCAATAATTAAAAGTATTATAAATTTACTGAAATCCAGCATCAACGAACTCTTGCACAGAATAGAAACTATTAATTGTGAGGTGCTCCTTGAGGAGTGATTTAAATTGATTTAATGGCAGAATCTTAATACTTATTGGGAGAATATTGTAAAGTTTACTACCTGAAATTTGAAGACCTTTGCCGTATAATGAACGGCTATGTTTGTTTAGGTGGATGAGATTCTTATTCCTAGTATTATGTTCATGATCAATGGGAGGGAAATCTGTTTTATTGGTATGTATGAACATGAGCACTTTGTATATATACGTGGACGCCACAGTCATAATTTTGAGTTCTTGAAATTTCTCCTTACAACTGGGCATGATCAACATTTCATCACTGACTTTACCCGATGCTGAACTATCAGTTTTAGCCATGTCATCATTAGTTGTAATCGATATGATTTGATTGGTTCTTCTTTTATCAGGTAGAATACATGTCCTCCAATTGTTTTTGGTAATTATACGTACTGCAGTTTTTTGTATTAAAAATATTCTCTCACTTCCAGAGGCGTTTCCCCAGAATTCAATACCGTAACTCATAATTGAATGAAAATAAGCATGGTATACGGTTACTACTTGTACGGCCTACTCGACGGCCTACTTGTACGGCCTACTTGTACGGCCTACTCGTACGGTCTACTTGACGGCCTACTTGACGGCCTACTTGTACGGCCTACTTGTACGGCCTACTTGTACTCGTACGGCCTACTTGTACGGCCTACTTGTACTCGTACGGCCTACTTGTACGGCCTACTTGTACGACCTACTTGTACTCGTACGGCCTACTTGTACGGCCTACTTGACGGCCTACTTGTACGGCCTACTTGTACTCGTACGGCCTACTTGTACGGCCTACTTGACGGCCTAATTGTACGGCCTACTTGTACGGCTTACTTGTACTTGTACGGCCTACTTGACGGCCTACTTGTACGGCCTACTTGTACTCGTACGGCCTACTTGACGGCCTACTTGTACGGCCTACTTGTACTCGTACGGCCTACTTTTACGGCCTACTTGACGGCCTACTTGTACGGCCTACTTGTACGGCCTACTTGTACTTGTACGGCCTACTTGACGGCCTACTTGTACGGCCTACTTGACGGCCTACTTGACGGCCTACTTGTACGGCCTACTTGTACTTGTACGGCCTACTTGACGGCCTACTTGTACGGCTTACTTGTACTAGTACGGCCTACTTGACGGCCTACTTGTACGGCCTACTTGTACGACCTACTTGTACGGCCTACTTGTACGGCCTACTTGACGGCCTACTTGTACGGCCTACTTGTACTCGTACGGCCTACTTGTACGGCCTACTTGACGGTCTTCTACCAACAAAACAAATGTACAATCGTCAGTCTTCACATAATCTTGCTGCATCCCTGAAGTGTTTCCACTTCTGAAAGATGTAGTTCCGTTTCATGACTTGAATCTCGTCCTGAAGTCATCCTACTCTGAGAATACCACGACTATACGAACATCAATGTAGGGGAAGGCTGCCCAATGTGAATCAGTTTTGACATTTTGAGATGTTCTGGACTGATATTGTATGTTACAAGAACACCAAGAAGCGAGGTGAAACATACGTCTTGGAGGAATATATTCTGATATTTAGAAAAGTATACTTTCATTCCAAGTATCAATTGAAAAATGATTTTCAAACTACTGCGTAAAATCAGGAACCGAAGTGTCCGCCCCACCACGCATTCCATATACCGCACGTACGCACGCAGGCACGCACGCCATACGAGCTCCCCCCCATGATGTTGATAGTATACAGATTTATTCATCAGTTTATCTATTTTTGTCCAACATTCATTCAAATCGCAGGTGATGTCAGTGTATCATACCTTGCGCGCGCATCAGGGAGCGGTGCGGCCTCTTTGGTCGCCCCTGGTGGTCGATCTCTCGCGCGACAGGGGTGCCCATGTGCGGTCGCATCACATGCTTGCTCACAGACAGAGCATAAACCCACTCGAACAGACTGGACAGACGTCTTGGACTGGTAGCACGCAGCATATGCGTTGTGGAATGAGAGAGAGAGAGAGAGAGAGAGAGAGACGTGTTTATATAACATGTGAGGGAACACACAAAACTCTTTATGTCCTTGCCCTCCTGTTTCATATTTACAGTACACTAGGAAAACGCTATATATGCGTTGTTAGACGAGCGGAAAGTAATAGTAGGTCGACTTCATTGCCAAACTTTTGCCTAAATTCGCCAATTGGGTAACATTTTAGTTATAAATGGGTAAAAACGGCTTCGAGTGGTAACAATTTAGCACATTTCATGTTTTCTCTTCAAAATGGCTGACCCGATCAAGCTAAGAATTTCCAGAAATGTGTATCAAGATGTTATTCAACTTCACACAAAATTTAAATTCTCTCGAAAATTAAATTTTTAAAAATTTTTTCTCGCCGTGTTAAGGACCGTTTTCATAGCTCGCGGCAGGCGGCAGGCGGCAAGTGGTTAAAAAAACGCCTGCCGTCTGCCCTGTTCAAAAAGTCGCGTTTCTTCGCACTCACTTCGAGATTTGTCCAATTTATTTAAATATGTAATTCTTGTTCAATTCAGGCGGTCAAGTGATTTTTAGGATCGTATTACGTGGCACGCAAGAACCATCATGGTGTATATCTGAAAAGTACTGTTTTGGAAGTAATATTCCGACATAACCCTACCACTTGTATGACCACTTGTATGAGTGAGGGTATTTAACCGCGGCGTTTTTTCCAAAGTTAAATTTATTCCATGTCTCACGGTAGAGAGCAACAAGTGCAAGCGGTAGGTATTTCATTCATTCTGATTGGCCAGTGGAAAAAACGCCTGCCGCCTGCCGCCTGCCGCGAGCCATGAAAACGGGCCTTTATTCTAATAGGTATTTTTGAAATTTCTAAAATTCATGAATATTACAGTTACCACTCGATAATGCCACAAAACTATACAGATCTGAGTTAGATAAGGAACCATGATGAAAAAATTTTTGAAGTTGATAGCTGTAGCCGTTTGACCTGTGGAGAACCGACAAAAAAACATACAAAAAAAAACAACATAAAAACGAACACCTATTTTTTTCAGTATGTCAAATTGAATCCTCGCTAAAGCTCGTCCAATCAGATTTCTATATTATTCATTTATTCTCACATATTATTTCCTCACGTGTTTGCCTGTGGTTCAAACTGCCCTTTGACCGCGGTCTAAACTATTGTATTCGTTACTCCCACAGCCAATGATGGCATCTGCTCGTTCCAATCCGGGCGGCCATATTGGACATTCACAAATAGAATCTGAGCAGGGCATTCTACATCACCACTGATATATGTCTGATATGTGGGAAACTTCTCCGGTTTTCAAAGCGGTGTGAAGCTACTGAATATGTCCGCCTTGTTAACGTAGAGTAACGTATCTCGGTAATGAACATCTGTGTTGATACAGTACCAGTAGTTGTAGTTGTACACCCTAGTTGAGGTTCCATTTTCATCAGGAACTTAAGAGGGACCCACTCACAAATGTGTATCAAATTCTGTATTATTCATCCATGTATCAATGTTGAAATGTCATAGTAACAATTTTAAATGGAGACAAAAAACTTGATAATTCTGAAAGAATGTTTAAATTTGCATTTGGAAAATACGTTGGACCGCTACATACACGAAAACCAGTGTATAGTTATAGCACGAAATTACAATTGATACATTGGTTGAGTAAACCTTTCTTATATCAGATGAACTAGATTTCATCAGCATGCTTATAACAGTTGTGATACAAATACATAGATACTGTATTATCCTGATTCACGACAAAAAATTGCGTGAATTTGCCTTGTTTTGTATGCCGAGCGCATACGGCAGCAGTATTCATTTTCATTTCAGCCCGAAGTCAGTTGTTAGACGAGCTTTAGCGAGGATTCAATTTGACATACTGAAAAAAATTGATGTTCGTTTTTATGTTTTTTTTTTTTCTTTCTTCATGTTTTTTTTGTCGGTTCTCCACGGGTCAAACGGCTACAGCTATCAACTCCAAAGTTGTTTTCATTATGGTTCCTCATCCAACTTAGATCTGTATGGTTTTGTGGCAATATCGGATGTTATCTTTTTTCTATGAATTTTAGAAATTTCAAAAATACTCATTAGAATAACACGACGGAAAAAAGGAAATATTTTTATTTTCAAAAAAGAATGAAAGTTTGCGTGAAGTTTGGTTTCATTTTGATACACATTTCTGAAAATGTTCAGCTTGCCGGGTGAGCCATTTTGAAGAAAACCCGTAAAATGTGCTAAATTGGTACCACTCAAAGCAGTTTTCACCTATTTCTGAATTAAATGTCACCCAATTGGCGAATGTAGGCAAAAGTTTGGCCATAAAAGTCGACATACTATTACTATCAGCTCGTCTAACAACGCATATATAGCGTTTTCCTAGTTTTACGAACACAGCGTTACCATACACGATGGAATATCTCAAGAAGAGGTCAGACCATTATGAATGTAACGCGAGATCCACGTTCTGTAACCATCTGCAGTGTCAACTGAAGCGTGAACAATCGTAGTGGCTCTCGGGATGAACTTGTTGTCGTGAAACTGCTTCACATCGGGCAGAATATTGTCGATCCATGATGAACATTCACAATATCTTCACAACAAATCACCTTATAGGTGAGAACCTTTTCTCCATGGTGACTGTATGGGTACGCCCTAAACCCCAGTCAGGGTATAGGGTTGAACTCGCGGGCGATTATCACTTTTCTCTCGCGTCAAGTTTCAACTCCAAGGCTGAAGGCTCACTCAACTTCCAGCTATATTCTGATCAAATAGACCATGAATGGAGACTGATATTCGCTGAACAATCATCTGCAATACACATGGAATCATGACATACCACTCTTTATGGGAGAAAACATCAAATGTGTCTGTCTTTTGAACCAAAGTGGGTGATTTGATTTTGAACAACAAACCTATGAGTTGAATCTAGGCACAGCTGTTGAAATATTAGGCACAAGGGCCAGGTTGACAGCTTGACAGATAGTTACAGGTGTTGGTACACTGCTATTTGGAACCAGAAACGTCCTTCAGCTAGACACTGGGAATGTGAACATGTGTAAACAATGTCCCTGTTGACCCGTGGAACAGCCAGGGTCAGAACCCGGAGTTGAAACCCCGAGGTTAGCCCGCGGGTCCATATACTAGGTGTAGTGTGAACACCGTTCCATTTCAATTGTACTACAGTTCAATTGACCAATGTAGATGGGCGTGACTCATACGAAGCAGGGGAAATTGTAGATTCCTTGATTGGTCGTTTCCCTATTTTCCCCCGCTTCACTGTCCACTTGATTGGATTTTATATCCTGTGACATCACGAGGGTGGACGATCTACAATGGTCAATTGTTTCACTTGTTGCTCTTGTTCATAGCTTTGAAAGCCTTCAATTGGTGAGTGAAACATTATATCACAATTGAAGACTCGAAATAGGCATAGCCACTGACGTCGCGGATCACGTGACATTCCAAGATGGCTGCCAACTGCTGTCATTTGCACAGTGAGCCTACTAGCATTGGATACCAACAGTGTAATGACATTCTGATTGTACAATGGTTACCAACTGATGTGTCCTCGGATGTACAAATACTTTCAAAACACTCGGAATATCTCTCCATTCTTTTCCTAAAGATCATAAGTTCAAGAAGCTAGGCCTACATATTACTGTAATTACTGTAATATTGATTCTATCCAAGATGGCCGACACTACGGTTGTCTTGGGTAGTGGCTACTGCAATAAAACTCATTTTTAATGGTTTGTTTTCGAATTTGTACTACATGAGTGACACAAGCTTTGACTATATGTTCTCATACATGTATTGACGAAGAATTTTGGCTCCGAGGCTTTCGGTGATAGTTTTAACGTTATCTTTTGAGCTGCACTATAGGCTAAGCCCTAGGCCTACTGCAAATTGGCGGTTAGATACAAGCGCCAACAAGTGACAGTGAAGTGACTGTAAACAGTGAATTCTACACGAATCGCCTAAATTGTCGACTAGGCTTTGATATACTTATTAAAACTAGTTGAGCAGTTGGAATATTCTCTCGCGACTCTTCTGGAAATTTACCGCCGCTTGACCACGATCATGGAGACCGCTGTCTTATTCAACAATAGGCTCAACGTTAAATGTCGCCTCTGCTCAAAGAATGGAGGTATGGGCCACTACAATGCTATTTCTCACGGTTGGTGCCATTTTACTTGTATCAAGGGGCAAAGGCAAAAGCTCAGAGATGACTGTAATATCGTACCACTAAGCAGTGTGAAGTTTGCCACTGTTCCCCCAACATCTAGTATGGCCAACCATGAGGAAAAAATAAAAAATAAAAGCGCTAACTCATCAAATCATCGTGAGACCTCAGCAAACCACTGTAGCCCAAGGCTTTTGAAACATGACGCATGCCACCTTCAGAAACGCGATCTACAACAACAACAGGACAACCGTCAACAACAGCAGGACCATCATCTTCAACAACATAACTATTTGCAGCAGCAACAACATCAACATGACCATTTGCAGCAACAACAACAGGCCAATCAATATCTTCATCATCTTGAACAGAAACTGCAGCAACAGCAACAACAACATCAGCAACAATTGCACCTACTCCAACAATGTCTCAACTACACTCAGTTCCAACTTTTCTATACCAAATCTACTGTAAATTCACTTCGCCATACAAACGCCCAACTCAGCCGATCACTAATCCAGAATATTTTTGAACCCAACACTTCACTTGATCCCACTCCTATCCTTCTCCCTACTGTTCTACACTCTACCCCATCCTCCGCACATTCATCACCAACCACTGCAAATACACAACATCCAACCTCAACGTGGGTGGACCTCTCACCGCCTCCAGCACAACCGATAGCGGCTATGACTACGGTGTCTCCAGCATTGGCCCC
Source organism: Brachyptera risi (assembly GCA_964007535.1). NCBI lineage: Eukaryota > Metazoa > Arthropoda > Insecta > Plecoptera > Taeniopterygidae > Brachyptera > Brachyptera risi. Next base: position 3,329,660 of record OZ023329.1, read on the forward strand.
GGAGCCTTCGCGTCAATCAGCTACGACATTGCCGAAGGTGCCAACGACGCCTCTGTCTCAAACAAAAATGGCGCGATCCGTACCATCGTTGGAACCCCCACTACTGACACCGCAGGTCCCGCTTTCTAAGCCTCTCACAACTACCTCGACGGCTTCCATACTAATAGTAGGACAGATGCTATCGCCAATGACGACTCCCCGAAGGACGTCGATGGTACCTCCAGCCTCAGTGATGTCGCCTTCCGCTCCAACAACTGTGCCCACCAGCAGGACTTCCGTCTCTTCGACCACCAATCAACCTCTCGCAACACATTCCAGTCGACCTAAGAGGATTGTTCGCCAAACTCAACGTCTGAACCTATGACCATTAACCAGCCAAGCCCATACGTTAAAACCCCCAACGTCCCCCCAACCTAGTGCCCCCTCAAATACCTTAATTATCTCATTAAATATCCGATCTGCTCGTAATAAACTTGAAGAGCTAGAAATCTTTACAAAAAATTCAAGTCCTGACATCCTTTGCCTCTCGGAACATTGGCTGTCGCCCAACGACACTACCTCTTTCATAATTCCCGAATATTGTAACACTAACTTCTATTTTCGATCCAGCTCGTCTCACGGTGGCGTTGCTATTCTTTCCAAACCCTCCCTCAACCTCCAACCGGTTCCTGATATCGAGAAGTACTGTGTCGATGTTCACTTCGAATGCTCTTCTGCTTTCTGGTCGACGAGCAACAGCACACACCTCATCTTATCCACCTACAGATCCCCTTCTGGTGATATCGATACCTTTTTATCATCTCTAGACAAAACCCTTATCAACCTCTCAAAGCGTTTCCCCAAAGCTCATATCTTTCTCTGCGGTGATTTCAACATCGATCTCTTCCAAAACTGCCAAAATACCACCAGATTCCTCGACCTACTTCACTCCTTCAATCTTTATCAAACCATCACTTCTCCTACTCGCATAACCTCTACGTCTTCTACTCTGATCGATAACATTTTTACTACACTTGACCCTCTTCTATATCACAGCTATACCTTTGATAGTGGTCTCTCTGATCATCTCGCCCTCAGTCTCCGCCTTAATCACTCCTCTAACAAATCCCATCCAGGCAACACCTACGCTATAAAGAGAACTTTTTCTGATGCTAACAGAGAATACTTCTCTTCCCTTCTCTCAAACATTCAGTGGGATAACGTCATCCCCACCTTAACTGATCCTAACTCTATGTACAAAGCTTTTATTACCACCTTCTCCCATTATTTCAACGTTGCTTTTCCACTTCGAAAACACAAACTCGTCAAGCTCCTACCTAACCGATGGATCACTGCCGAGATTGTATCCAATGCAAACAATCTTCGGCACCTCCACCAACTCTATAGATCTAGTCCAACTAACAACGAATTACGAACTCGCTACCTATCACTAAAAAAGATCCACGCGAACAACATCCGTTCCGCTAAACGAGTTCACAATGATAACATAGTCCATTCCTCCAAAAATAAAAATAAAGCAGTCTGGAATATTATCAAGGCCCACTCCTCCCCCCTACAAACCCGAACAGATATTTCGCTTTCCATCAATGGTCAAACAATATCTGATCCAGCCCTCCTCTCAGACACCTTTAATTCCTTTTTCATCAGTTCAGGAAATGCAGCTTCTCCACTTCCTGCCTCACCTACAATTGTCCATCCACCTTGTTCACCTATTCCTACCAATAGACCTAGTATTTTTCTCTATCCCACCACCCCTGACGAAATCATTCATACTGCTCGTTCTTTCAGTGGTAAGCATTCCAGCGGTCTTGACGGCATTCCGGCCTCTCTTCTTTATAATTGTATAACCTACATAGCCAATCCTCTCTCTCTTATAATCAATACCACTCTATCCACCGGCATTTTCCCTTCAGAACTTAAAAAGGCCGTCATTATCCCAATCCATAAAAAAGATAGCAAATCCGATGTAAACTACTATAGACCGATCTCTCTTCTCTCCTCCTTTTCAAAAATCCTAGAGAAAATTATGCTTAACCGTCTCACCTCTTTCTTCAAAAAGCATAACATCCTAACTCCGCACCAACACGGCTTTCAAAAAAATAAGTCCACCATTACCGCCATCTATAGCTTCTTATCTCCCCTCTACTCCTCTCTTGATAAAGGTGACCATGCTGTAGGTCTCTTCTATGACCTCAGCAAGGCCTTCGATACCATCGACCACAAACTTCTACTCTCCAAACTTAATAACCTGGGCATTCGCGGTACTGCCAACGATTGGATATCCTCCTTCCTTTCAGATCGCACACAGATTGTCAAGATACAATCCTCTAACTCCACCTTCCCTACTTCAACTCTTTCTAATCCTCTCACCGTTCTTAGTGGAGTACCACAGGGATCTGTCCTTGGTCCTCTTCTCTTCCTAGCTTATATTAACGACCTTCCATCACTTCTCAATACGGGAACTCTCTCCATCTATGCTGATGATACCAGTCATCTGATCACTGCTCCTAAACATTCGCTCACTCCCCTAATCTCCACAGCCAATACCCAAACTTCTCTCATGTCCTCATACTGCTTAAATAACCGTCTAGCTCTCCAACCCACTAAGACTGTCCTAGTCCACTTCCACTCACGTAGAACTACCCCCATCTTCACCCCCCTCATTAAACTTGACAGCACATCTATTCACACTACCCCTTCCACTAAATTTCTCGGCTTGTTCTTAACCTCTACCCTTGACTGGTCACTCCATGTCCAAACTATATCCGCTAAAATCTTAAGATGCTGCTTTCTCCTAAGACGCTTGAAACAAATAGTTAACCCCCATACTCTCAAACTCACCTATCATGCACACTTTCATTCATTTCTGTCCTATGGTATTCTTTTCTGGGGGGCCTCTCCCCAAGCTTACCGAATATTCATTCTTCAAAAACGTGCCTTACGAATAATTGTCGGTATATCTCGACGCAGCTCGTGTCGACAACATTTCGTTGACCTGAAGATATTGACTCTTACCTCCACCCTGATTCTAGCAGCCTGCTCCTTCGTTCGCTCTCACCCTGAACTTTTCTCCTTAAATTCCACTGTTCACACTTACCCAACTAGAAGCAGCAAATCCATCCATGTTACATCTCACAATCAGTCCTCTTATACCAAAAGCCCTCAATACCTTTGCACCACTTTATATAATAACCTTCCCTCTTACATCATTGAATCCAACACACTCGATATATTCCTAACTAATCTCAAAAAATATCTACTTTTAAATCCATTCTATAGTATCAACGAGTTTATCAAAAGTCCTTGATTTTCCAGCATCAACTTTGAACTCAACCTCTTTCTTCTGTATTCAATGTTTATAATTTCACTTTTTACTTTGTTCTGTTTATTTCCTGTATATTATTGTAACATAATTATCCAACTTCTTTAATTCTAGCATAGTTTTAGTCATGACAAATCCTATATTGGTACACTGTATTAATCCAATGGAGAATAAATAAATACAAATACGCGAATCGATGGCCCAGCTTTGGCCTTAACCTACATTGGATTATTATCCTATTCAGGTCTTGATCTCAGCTTGAGCCTAGGGCAAGTCAGTCCACCATTAATATTTAAATGTGTTGAAACTCGAAATATTACTGTTCCGTGTTCAGCCTGGCCTAGGAATATATTTCTGCCTGGATGTAGCGCCAGGTTTTATCTGTCAAACTGAAACATGGCACATTATATTATTTTCCAGAATCGAACTTTGAATTAATAATTTAAAACTGGACGTGAAGGCTTGAATTTCTACAACAATAATGACTGATGAAGAATACAAACTCTGTCAGATAAGTACGCCTATGCTAGATACAGCAGACAGTAAATGATCAAACACTGCTTAGGCTTACCTGGCCTTTACGAGTACGCTGCCTAATAGGCACTTCTCAGCCGTTCATACATATATCACACATGGGGAAATGTAAAGGTTATAACCTTCTTTCAGAAGTCGCTGGCTTCCTTCAACTCCAACATACCCATCAACCATATACATGACGAACATGAGGCACTTTTTCAATTTTTTCCCCAAGTATACCCCCATAAGAAATGCAGGGGTTAATATACAGTTCCAAGTTGGATAAGTTTGCATGTGCAGACAAAGTTTCATGTAGATCAGTCAACCCCTGCGACCTGTACAGTGCCTACAAACGAATGAAAAAAAAAAAACAGACGAAGCTTCCTAAGAGAAAAAAAATACCGGCACAGTAGCTGAGTGGTTAGCGCACTTGCTTCGTGTGATCCGGGAGGTGAAGGGACATATCGGACCCGGTTTGATTCCCGCCACCGTCCATCTTTACAGGGGTCTTTCGGGGTTTCCTCTGTAGTCTAGGCTGATCATCTCGGGATGGATCCTACAATATAGGCAACGACCGCTTCCTTCCCACTATCCTTCCCACTACCCATAAAACCTTCATCTCACCATCCCATCATCTCATTAATCATTCATCCGACGCCAATAGATCTCAGCCATCATTACAGTGCGTCGTTAAGACCCAATATAAAAAAATAAAAATAATATGAATTTATAAATTCATGAGAATTATAATTAGAACACTCATAAATAATCAAAATGATGATGATGATACACAGTAATGAATCATTATAATAATGTATGACTTGTAGAAATAATATGAAGTAGAGATGAGGATAGTGAAGGTTTAGAGGATGAGAGGTGAGGGATAGTAGTGAAGTATGAGAGTATTTGCATTCGCTCATCCAATTATCTCGTTCTGGTTGAACTCATGTCCGTTGTGATTCAGCGAATGACCGTTTTGCTCCCCGTCTGTCCCACAGGACGTAGCTGCTCGCGGTCTGGACCTGCCGCGCGTGGACTGGATTGTGCAGTACACGGCGCCGTGCTCGGCCTCGGACTACGTGCACCGCGTGGGGCGCACGGCCCGTGTGGGCCACGCCGGCTCGGCCCTCATCCTGCTCGCTCCGGCCGAGCTGGAGTTTGTGCGCCAGCTGGAGGAGCGCAGGATCCGGCTCCAGGAGCAGGCCATGGACAAGTGTCTGCAGAACCTGCAGCTCCTTGGGGGCGCGGACACGGTGAGTCATATCACTACGCTATGCTGTAGTCATGTCAACAGTCCAGTGGCGGCCCGACAATGCAACTTCAGGTTCACGGCCCCGTGCCCGAGAGGGGTGGGTAGGTGTCTAGTCAGATATAGATCCTGGAGGACCTATATCTGACAAGACATTATTTAATGAGTTCTAACGTAGATCATCACACTAAATTAAAAGATGTGTCACCATCATGCCCATGTTTACCGTTCGCCTTCATATTTCAGCTGAAAATGAATGCGAATGTATGCGGTCATGTAGACGTAGACTTCAAAAGGTACATACAGTGTGTGAGAAACTAATTTTATCTACTCCTGATTATGATTTTGAACGAAACCATTGAGGTTCACTCATCCTGTTGAGGTGGATGTCCAGTTTATCTATATCTTGCGGGCGTTCTTGTGCGTTCATATATCTGTCGTTCATATCTTGCGGGCATTCTTGTGCGTTCATATATCTGTCGTTCATATCTTGCGATTGTTCTTGTGCGTTCATATATCTGTCGTTCATATCTTGCGGGCGTTCTTGTGCGTTCATATATCTGTCGTTCATATCTTGCGGGCATTCTTGTGCGTTCATATATCTGTCGTTCATATCTTGCGATTGTTCTTGTGCGTTCATATATCTGTCGTTCATATCTTGCGGGCGTTCTTGTGCGTTCATATATCTGTTGTTCATATCTTGCGGTCGTTCTTGTGCGTTCATATATCTGTCGTTCATATCTTGCGGTCGTTCTTGTGCGTTCATATATCTGTCGTTCATATCTTGCGGTCGTTTTTGCGCGTTCATATATCTGTCGTTCATATCTTGCGGTCGTTCTTGCGCGTTCATATATCTGTCGTTCATATCTTGCGGTCGTGCTTGCGCGTTCATATATCTGTCGTTCATATCTTGCGGTCGTTCTTGCGCGTTCATATATATGTCGTTCATATCTTGCGGTCGTGCTTGCGCGTTCATATATCTGTTGTTCATATCTTGCGGTCGTTCTTGCGCGTTCATATATCTGTCGTTCATATCTTGCGGTCGTTCTTGTGCGTTCATATCTTGCGGTCGTTCTTCCGCGTTCATATATCTGTCGTTCATATCTTGCGGCTGTTCTTGCGCGTTCATATATCTGTCGTTCATATCTTGCGGTCGTTCTTGCGCGTTCATATCTTGCGGCTGTTCTTGCGCGTTCATATATCTGTCGTTCATATCTTGTGGTCGTTCTTGCGCGCATGCCAACAGACTCTGTTACTGTAGAAAGAAAGTTGTGGCAAACCATCTACGCACCCTGAGGGGAGATTTAGGCCTCAGAAAAGAGTCCTGTGGATGTTGTCCTGGAGAGGACCATTGTTGCGGGCCTTGGAAACTAGTTGTTATTTTGTGTGTTTGGATTCAGTCTGGTTATTGCCTTCATATCTAGCAGTCGGTTCTGTGTTCTTGTGATGAAAACATTCAATCGTATTGTTCACTGGAAGATGTAACCACGCTCTTCTTCAACCTGAAGTATTTTCTCGGACAAAATTCCTCTCGCAGCCAGCGCAACTTTTGCTTCTATACTGAACTTGATCAAAGATGCTAAACGATAGCCACTCTCATCTACATCCAGTTCACAAGAAAGTCGGCTAAATCGCTACCAGTAATAAGGACCTGTGGCTCTGATTTGACCGCAAGGAAGAATATATACCTGCCATATTATTAGTACCGGTATTGGAGTCGATACATCTCCTGTATATAATGATGAAGTCTGTTTGTATCGCTACATCGTGACTAGACTATGCTCCGGTAGCGTCACTTGGGTAGCCGTGCTTGCAGCAAGAATATGACCGCTCATGTCAAGTCGCTCCTAGCTTCCAGCATCGAAACACACTTAGTTGCGCGCGCATCGGTGTTGTCCCTAGCAACTACATGCGTCTGTAGATGAAAACTAGGTTCAAGTGATCGCAAATTGGTGGTCGTTTCGTTACGACTGTTGATTGCGTAATCATGGTGACTCGCGTTATTGTTGCCAAAGCACAGACAAAGTCCTTCTAACTTCTTTGACATTCACAGCGAAATGTTCCGTTGAGAAGATATGGTAGTGACGCAACTGGTTCTCTCTATACTGTGACCTGGCATTGTCAGTGTCAACATGACATATAAATGATCGCAGTGTCTTTCATTGGAGCATGTTGTGGAGAAACCGCTTCACAACATTCAGAGAAGTATCGTTTTAATACTGTCGATCCGTGATAAACATTCAACCTCCTCCTGAGCACGCATCTCTCGGAAGTTTTTTAATATCCTGGTGGCTGATTTCTGTACATTGTTGCTGTCTCAATTGCTCACTCGACCTAACTGTCTTAGCTTCAATCTCACATCCATGAATATATAGGAGAGGAAAATGTATGCGGCACAATGTAGTGATACCAACACATTCTATCATAATATACCGGTGAAGAAAGTGCTCCAACTCAGGTCTTGAAAGTGAAATATTTCCGGGGTCAGTTCCCGAGTCCAGGGTCCCAATTGCCTGTAGCGCAACTATCGCTTTTATATAAAACTATATAAAACAACAATAATAATAATAATAATAATAATAATAATAATAATAATTTATTACCAGCGACTATACATGATACAGTATGGTAAATGTCAGCATTCAGTAAAAAAAACAATATAAAAAACAACATATCATATGAATACAAGATAACAATAAAAATGCAATGAATAATACAGATAGGCGTAATAATGTCTAGTCCAGAGCCTGGCGGTAGTTAAGGAAATCTTGTACAGAGTAAAATGAGTGGACAAATAGAAATTTCTTCACCTTGAACTTGAAGAGAATACTACTAGATATAGACTTGATATCAACAGGTAAGCTATTGTATAGACTAGACATGAAATAATGCGGACTTCTGGCGAACAACATTAGTCTGTGCTGTTCGACTCGCACATCGTCACGACGCCTGGTGCCATGTTGGTGAACATTGCGGTTGCATTTGAAGAGGTGAAAGTTCTCTTTCACAAAAACAACTGACTGCAGGATAAGAATGCTCGGCAGCGGTAATAACGAGCTAGTTTTAAAGAGGGGTCTGCAAGACGATCGATTTCGTGCATTCGAAAGTATTCTCACGGCTCTCTTCTGAAGCACAAATAGTCTTTGAGCGTGCGGCGAGTGTCCCCAGAAGGGGATCCCATATTGTAAATGCGAGAAAATGTGAGCGAAGTATACCATGCGTAAGACCGCAGACGAAACAACGCGGCACAAACTTCTGAGCATGTAAATACCTTTCAGGACTTTTTTGGCTATTTCTTCAATGTGTACTGACCAATCCAACGTATCTGATATAACAATGCCAAGAAACTTGGTAGAAGTTGACACCTGCACATTAGAGCCGTTTAAACGGATAAGCGGACTTGCGATACGCTTGTCTTGGTATGAATGAAATTGCATACACGTGGTTTTAGACACGTTTAATAGAAGCCTGTTTGTGGTACACCATAGTTGCATTAGGGTTGTGGCTTTGTTAGCCAAGACTGTGGCATCATCAATAGTCGGCGCAGAAACAATGTGATTTGTGTCGTCGGCAAAGAGGACAATATGACCATCCTTGCACACGGCCGGTAGGTCATTAATATAAAGCAAGAACAAAAGCGGTCCTAAAATTGATCCCTGAGGAACCCCAACCGTTATCTTGGCCGGCGAAGATTTGAAATTCAAATTTATGTCCGATTCACTTGTCGTACAGATATTTACAATTTGCTGCCTCGAAGAGAGGAATGATTTTATCCATCGCAATGCGTTTCCATTTATACCCATACTATCTAGTTTGCAATATAATATATCATGGTCCACGCTATCGAACGCCTTCGAGAGATCGTAGAAGAGGCCTAAAGAGGTACTGCATTTTTCGTCCAGTGCTTGATAAACAGAAGTAAGAAACATGAATATGGCAGTGATGGTAGATCTACCCGTGCGGAAGCCATGCTGGGAATCGGAGAAAATGTTGAACTTGATGCAATACGACATAAGGCGCGAAAGCATAGCTTTTTCAAACACTTTGGATATGCATGAGAGGAGAGCGATTGGGCGGTAATTGCCTGGATCTGTAGGATCGCCTTTCTTGAAGAGGGGAATCACTTTGGCTAATTTCAACTTTGAAGGAAACTGCCCGTCAAGGAAAGACTGATTAATAACCTCAGTTTAATACTCAACAATGCTATATCGGCTCAGTGGAATTTTAATGTTGGTAGTAGCATTTGTTTCTCATGAAACTTGTGGATTTTGTGTGTTCAACAATGCCACCGGTACGGTACCGTGTCTCATCTACATCTAGTGCACAGGGAATCCGCTGCATTGTGACAGGCAATCGGGACCTTTGGCTCCGAACTGACCGCAAGAAACCACAAATACCGTCCATGTTATCAGTATGTGAGTCGGGTTATCTCCATGTTATGATGAAATAGGTTGGTGTTACTACATGGTGTGTGTGGTATAGTATTTAAATGCGTCTGTACGAGGTCTTGGTCAAGTACTCGCCCGCTAGCTATCGGTCGCGCTACGGATAGAACCGAGGGTAACAAGACCTGATTGTTGCAGAACCTCGGTCCCACGGTGGAAGCAGCCGCCACGGCCCTGCAGCTGCGCTTCGAAAAGGTCGTCATGGAGGGCAGCGGGATGCACGGCCTCGCATGCAAAGGTCTGTATGCACTCATTTATATCGCACGCTGGTGTCTTGACACATACGAATATTCAGTTCCATATAGATGTACTACCAGGTCATTCTTATTGAAATTAGGACGAACAATCAACCTATGGATACGGAAAGCCACTTCCAATTGAGATCCTTCCAATTGAAGGATCACTTCAATTGTGAAATTATCAGGTCCAGCCACGCACGGTCCTCATCGTAAAACCCTACTTGTTGATTAAAACATACTTGAAAGTTGAATCTCTATATTTTATATTTTTATCCACTCTCTTATAAATGATTGGAACAAAAGTCTCCAAGCTTGGTGAAAACGTGTATCAGAAAATAATGACATGTTGTGTAGATTTGATGTCAATCGGATGAAATTAGAAATTGAAAATGTTTCCTGATGCTATTAGGGCTTATTATGGTTTCTTCAAATTTCCAACAATGATTCAAGTCTTGCTCGGAGAAAACTGGTGACTAGATTATGCTTGTGAATAATCCTGATGTATTCCGGTATGTCATCGATGACCAGAGAAAGATACGATTGGTCAGTTCGTCCTGCCTGCGCGCCGTGCACAAAGACGCAACGGGCGGTTTTGTGGGCAGTGGTTGTCGAGGTAACGAGAATCATTCGTCATGACGTAGCTGCTGTGATACGTGTGTATGTGAGAGAGAGAGAGAGAGAGAGACTGTACCCTGTGTGGCCCCAGCAGGTGAAGTAGCTCCATGGCAGATATTGGAAGGTTGAATGTGTCGCTCTCTCTGCAAGCCGTACGGGACAAAGCGCGAGTGACAAATGCTGTCACGGACAGTTCTCATAGATATTCACTCAAAGCCGGCTGTTACGATTTATTCACGTCAAAATTCGTAAATGGGTCATTATCAAAAAAAAAGTGCTAATATGCTGTCTGTCTGTTTCATAATTTTTGGGAAGCAGTCATGCCTTAGAAGTGACTTTCACAAACCAATGTGTTACGTGGTTACTATTGATGTTGAATGAATATGAATAATTCAGATTCAGAATTGTTTGTACCATCCGTTAAGCACTAAAACAATGGAAATATTCTCACAATTTCCACTTGTCGAGAACGACATCTTTAGTTGCCCACGATCAAGTTCTGGCCATATCACCCAAGCCATATAATTGAGTAACCTTAGCGTGCGAGACTCAGGATACAAATTTCTGACAGTTATTGACTTTTTTGAAAGAAAATGAGTCAGTTTCATGATGAAATATAAGTAAACACTGCTGTAGTTGAGAATTTTGGCTTTCCTCTTTCCAGTCATGATTCTCACTTTTGTCATGAATGTTAATTGAATAATTTTCCGTAACTTTTGGTGAACGTACATCCAAATTGGGTTCAATAATGGCAGCACTGGTTATAATTTGCAATTTTCTGTATGCTATTGAGTTAAATATCAATTTCCAGTTGGACATTCTTTGTGTCTTTTCAGTTTCTAAGACATTTTATCTCAACAAAGCAACATTCGTGACAAACAAGCCACTATTTGAGTAATGAATTTGAACAATAATTCAAGTTGTATGTATCTGTGTTACTCCAATGCCTTGAAGGAAGTGGTGTATGGATTACTATTCAATGAAAGAAGACTGTTCATATTACTAGTCGAACGCGATATATGCGTTGTGACATGAGCGAGATATGCGTTGTAAGATGAGCGAGATATCCCAATAAGGTATAAAAGTCGTTGAAGTAGTTCCACCCTTGCTACTTTATCGACTCTGGTATTCTACACACCTTGATATCTGAATAAGGTACATAAGTCGTTAAAGTAGTTCTACTCTTGCCACTTCTTTGACTCTGGTATTCTACACACCTTGACGCATATAAAAAATACTTCATTGTTGGTCAACTCTTGAATCTATAGAAAGCAGTGAATCTCGACAACTTGATTCTGTCACAATTTTTATGATATATTTCATTAATATTATCAGTCATTTTATTTTTTTTCTTCAAAACGACTGATCAGAATTGCTTACAAAATCGTAATAATGTGTAAAATCTATGTATACACATTTAGAGAGAATTTTATTCCATTCGGAGAGATTTTATTTTTCAACATTTTCCACCCAGCCAAATCTTATGGGGTTTTTAGAAACTTTGATATGATATTTCTCGAAATCGGTTCAACCGATTCATCCCAAAAACTATACAGTTCTAAGTTGGATAAGTTTCCGTGCACAAAAAAAAAGTTTCATGTCGATCAGTCAAACCCTGCAACCTGTGGAGTGCTTACAAAAAAAAAAAAAAAAAAACACAGACAAACCCCTATAAGAGTGGGATGGAGACTTCGCTACGCTCATCAACAATCAATTTTCCAGTGTTGGTGACATTCACGACATTTTCCTACGCATTGTTGTCTGAATCAGCTCATAAAATGTGGAATAGCAATGTTCCAGCTCAACGCTTTCGGGGACTAAAAGTTCTTATATTGTTCTTGGTGAATCTATTACAAAGATAGAACATTTGAACAATTGTATTTTCAAAATATATTTCTCCCGAATTGGCACTTTTTTCTGATAATGACCCAAATACAAGCACAAGTTCTTCTTTATGCTGGATTTTATTTTGGTCATTGCTTTGCGCCCATACACCTTGCCGCCATTGTTGCTATCCATGTATTATCAACAGATGCTTTACACGAGATAGGAACAAAGATAGAACAGTGTTGTCTAATGGAGTTACTGGAAGCTTGTTCCAATGGTTCTCATTTCAATATGGAAGAGAAAACCAGGGCATTTGCCTTGGTGACATAAGTTATACATGTTTAGGGGACGTTTACATGGAAAATTGTAAAAAAAAAATGGATTAATTTTTTTAATTTTTATTCGAATATTTGTCATGCATAAAGAGAACAAATAATCCATGTTTTCGAAATATATGTCTACAATGAGGAGGTTCAAAGATGGCATATTACCTGGGGTGACACGCATTTATTTACCAACAGTCATTTCCACAGTATAACAAATTTGAACCGTCAGTGTACCTCTCCTCAGAAACTACTGGTCCAAGTTGGTTGAAATCTTGAAGAAGGTTCTGTTGAGCATATAGCTTCATTCCAATGAACCACAATTGAGATATGATGTTGATCCATCTTATGGATACAGTCTGTGTTTTTTTTTTCTATAAAATGAAAAATTTTATTAGAAAAATTGTAATTGAGTGAATATTACGATTATAGAATTTGTTCTCCATTGTTTTGTAACTACATATGTTATGAACATTCACAGCAGAAATGGTGTTGATTGCATGTGTATTTCTCTCAAAAAGGTACATTGAGTAAATCCATTTGTATTATTATTTTGGTCATTCGAAAGGTCTTAAGTCCACAATGACCAAAATTCTTGTATCATTTTATTTTTTTAAATAATTCATATATATTGTTCTTGGAGCATGTGAACTTATGACAATTAGAAAAAATATTTGTGTTCAGGAGAAGGGATTCAGGTGAAAAGCCACTTTTCTAAGTTAACGCCCCCTTAAACTGAGTGAGTGAAATAAGGCAACATGTTCAGCACATTCTGACGACTCACATGAAGATCGCCTTGAACCTTATACAGTCTGCATGGGACTCTAACAGGTGGATGAATAGGGATTCCCGCTCCTTGGAGTGGATATTTCACTTCTGCGTACGCCGCGAGGATGGAACAGTGATGTGGACCTAGACTGATGTTGTTGAATACACTTGTGCCAGGCCCACATGTGCTCAAAACAGCATCCATTCACACAAATCTCATGTAGAACATATCATATCCAATCAGCAGGTTGCGCCCGTCGTATACGACGTGCCAGGAAAGTAAATGGTGTGCCTTCATCCCTCCCTCTTCCCCCCAGGCACAATTGCAAAACCTTCGCTTCCAGACTGCACGACGGTCTCCTCAACTCCTTGATTTCCCCTATCCGACACTACCGCCCGTTCACAGCACCCGAAACCACCGCCCTACCAGGCATTTCATGGAGCGAACGTGCGCACGCAGCTACGAACATACAGATACTCCCTCCCATGGTTCTGTTAGTGAAGATAACCCTGTCATGCATGGAACAGAAAGGCAATCCACGTGTCCACGCAGTTTTCCCGCGTAGCATCTCCTCTATGTATAGGCATATTGAAGTCTTGTTCGTGGATCATGTCTCGCACAAAGCGGGATAAAACAGATAGAGTCAGCATCCAGGATCACAGTCTCAGCTGAGCCTGGTTCACCCAACAGTCCACCCTCTTGTACATCAGCTCCGGAGAGAGGCTGCTGGGAGTAGCCCAGCGAGTGTGGGGATCATCCGGTACCTATATGTTATCCTGAAATTGCTGATGTGCAGTTAGCGAAACATGCTCTGCCCCCCCCCCCATCCCCTCCTTTCCCTCTCTGTTTCCGCGCGGTTCAGCTCGGTACCGAGCGGAGCGCCACTGGTCGACGCTCGACGTGGCTCAGGGGCAGCAGCACACCATTCATACTCAGAGAGGGAGAGAGAGAGAGAGAGAGAGAGAGAGAGAGAGAGAGAGAGAGAGAGAGAGAGAGAGAGAGAGAGAGAGAGAGAGAGAAACACCATCAAACGCACGCACTCACATTACTCTACATGAGTGACCACATACACACGGAAACGAACGTTACGTGCGATCTGGTCCGGAAACAGCCGAGCATAATCTGTAAATACCCATCTTTTTCTACCTGCGTTTTATCCACACACACAATCCATTCTCTCTCCTTGAACCGAATGATGCTCGGAGCTTCCGACGCAGTCAAGCGTACGCTCGTCACTTCCTCCCACAATTAACACACGGGCTTGTTTCAATTAGCCACATTTCATTGAAACGTTTTATTAGGGAAACCGCACAAAAGAGTGGCTGTTGGACCGAGCGGCCTCCCTCCCTGTGTACCACAACTATTAGCCATGCATTGTGTGCGCTCACACGGGGCAACGCTATACATGGAGGCGCGCACGGGGTGTGAGTGTTCCACGTGCGAGGGGCGGACCAGTGGCTAGCACGCCGAACCGCTGGTCAGGAGACTGGAGCTGGATTCCAGCCACGGTCGTTCTCGTTAACAATGGGCCACGACCGATTCCTTCCCACAGTGTGAGTCACGTACCGTGCCACGTTGTCAACAATCCGATTTCATGATTATTCATGAATAATTCATTGAATCGATCAATTATTGACTGTCAAACCATTATTATAAACGAGGCGAGAGCATTCTGAGTTTCAAGAAAATCATGCAGAAAATTATTTGTAACCTTGAGAATGTTAACACTTACCTGCCTTTATATGTTGGGGTGGTAAGATCGCCCTTGTGGTGCCCCGTCCAAACGATCCTATCTTTCATCCATAGCCTTGATTGGGGAACAATGATTTTGTATCAAGTTTCGATGTTATTAAAAAAAAAATAAAAAAAATTCCAGAGATATACTGTTGTTTTTCAGAGCCAACATTAACATGTTTGTTGTGAATGGGAACAACCCTATAACCATAACACGAGGGGTAGTAAAATATTTACGAAGGTTTTAATAGACGAACAATGACAGATCGGTATCCTATCTCAGCAAGTATACATATATTCTCAATAGTCTATACCGGAAACATTGCAAAAGTCTACTTGGTGAAGACATGTTTTTGAACTCAGAATATAAGAATTTTTGATTTCACATGCATTTTATAATATGATAACAGATTTTGAAAGAGCAAGAAACTGCAAATATACATTCTGTTCCAACAGGCTATACGCCTACTAGCTTAAAATCATTCAATACATATGCATTCATTCAATCCAATTTACTGACGAATTTCAATTCAATTGAATATAAGTCCCAAACTTTAATTATATGAGTGAAAAATATCTATTGTATAATGTATATTTTTGTATTCACTTGTCAGCCTACAATTTGTATTACTAAGTTATTCATGAAATAAATTCAAAATAAATGAATAAATGAATGTTCATCCATCCGCACTTCAATCTACTGACGAATTCAATACTTAATTGAAGGTCTTAGACTTTAATTACATAAGTAAGAAATATGCATTATCATGTATCTTTTCGTATATACTCGTACAATTTGTATCACTATGGAATAAATACAAAAAAAAATTCAAAATAATTCAATATTCCAAAATGAACGAGATGGAATATTCTCCAATCCATAGCGATCCAATTCACATATTCATTTAAACTAATATTGGGTCTAATGGCGCACTCTACTGCTGACTGAGATCTATTGGCGTCGATGAATGATGGGCCCATATCAGACGATGAGATGATAGGATGAAGGTCATTCTTTTGTGATGTTCTTGTGTAGTGGGAAGGAGTCGGTCGTGGCCTGTTGCTAAGGAACCATCCCAGTATTGACCTGAAACACAGAGGGAAACCACGATGTCAGGATGGTTGACCATGGCGGGAATCGAACCCCGGTCTCCTGGATGACGGTTCAGTGTGCTAGCCACTCGACTGCTCGTCTTAGTTTCCAATCAATTACACCTGTTGAACAACTCAATAGAGATTTGATAGAAACAGCTCATTCAATTGACGACTAGTGATTGACCCGCCCAACAAACGTCACAAAACAAAATATCCAATTGAATGGGCTTTGTTGTGTTGGGAAATTTCACATTGACCTATCAGAGTATCTCTAAATGTCCACATGAAGTATAGATCCAGGTGGCCCTGGTGATTAGCCACGCCCATCACTAGTGGTCAATTGAATATCAATTAACTTCAGTTGGAATTTACTTGATACACGTGTGTTAGGCCCACTATCTATTTTCCATGATGAATGTCAATTTTAATTTTCAAGGTCAATCTTCCAGAAATCAATTGATATTTTTCTAACCGTCCGCGTTGGCGCCATAGCGAGTAACCATGGCTACCCACATTGAGAACATTGACGACGAAACATCGTTGTGAATCTGAATAATTTCCACGAAAAGAGAAATACATGTTGGAAAAGCAATAAAAAGTCACATGCACACGTTTGAGATACGGTCGATTCAATTATTGTTATTCAACTGGGACGAGTGGTCAAGTGGTTTGCACACTAACCGTCATTCAGAAGACCGAGGTTTGTCTAGCTCCCTTAACGGTCGTTACAAATGTGTGTTGGGCAGAAGAATAAACGAAATCACCTCAACTACAATACACTGGAAATAAAATTGAGAAAAAATCGCTTGTATTTCATTTTTTTTCAACATTGGGTTTTTAACGAAGCATTGTAACGATGACTGAGATCTATTGGCATCGGATGAACGATTAATGAGATGATGGGATGGTGAGATAAAGGTTTTATAGATATAGTGGAAAGGATAGTGGGAAGGAACTGGTCGTGGCCTATATTGTGGGAACCATCCCGGCATTAGCCTAGACTACATGCAGAGGGAAACCACGAAAAAAAACTGTAAAGATGGACGGTGGCGGGGATCGAACCGGGTCCGATATGTCCCTTCACCTCCCGAGTCACATGGAGCAAGTGCGTTAACCACTCAGCTACTGTGCCGGTTATATTTCATTTCTCTTAACCAATGTCCAAGAAATATCATATATGCGTATTTAGGCCTACAACAGTTCCCTCTTCTAATGATGTTATTCTACATGGTAACAGAACAATCTCTACACGCGTCTGGCGTACTCATCTATAGGCCCACATGAGGTCCGTACCCTTAGCAACCCCTTCTGAGAATCTCACACTTCTGAAAACGCCAATCGTTCGTGCTGGTTTGTGCCGCCCTCCGTCTGCCCCGGAATCGCATTTCAAAAATGCGATTATAGGGCAGAAGAAGGGAGGCAAAAACGAAGGTTTCAACGGCACAATTTGGCACAAACGATTGGCGTGGTCAAGTATTCAATTATTTCAAAATGGGGTGCTATAGTGTACCCTTAGCCACCCCTTCTTTGAAATGTGAACCCAGGGCAGAAGGAGGGCAGCACAAACGGAAATTCCAACGGCACAAACTTAGCACAAATGATTGGCGTGGTCAAGTATTCAATTATTTCAAAATGGGGTGCTATAGTGTACCCTTAGCCACCCCTTCTTTGAAATGTGAACCCAGGGCAGAAGGAGGGCAGCACAAACTGTTGGCGTTTTCGAAAGTTTGAGATGTTCAAAAAGGAGTGCTAAGGGTATACTACACGAGGTAGGAATATGGAGTAGTTTTCTCCAATGGTTTCAGAGATTCGGATCTAACGACGACAGATCAAGTATCAGGACATGATAAGAGCACTGATCTGTGAGAAGTGGACCCACACACTGATGAGAGGAATAATATAACCAGACAACCACTTCATGTAATGTGGTGATTCTTGCAGCATTCACTTGCCAAGACATTACACCACGATAGACTGATGCTAACCTGGACCCCATCTGTGCAGGTTCCTTGCGGTCAGTTCAGAGACAGAGGTCCCGATTGCCTGTCGCGACTCAGTGGATTCCCTTGTAACTAGATGTAGATAAGAGTACGTGGCATTGTTGACTCACAAAATCTGTAATTCTCGTAAAGAAAAGATGCAACTACCAACATTACAATTTGACTGAGCCGTTATAGTAGTTCGATATGAAAGCGCTAGTTGCGCTACGGGCAATCGATATCCTGGACTCGTGAACTGTCCCCGGAAATATTTCATTTTCGAGACCCGAGTTGGAGCTCCTTCTTCAAATGATGAAATAGGTTGGTATCACTACATCGTTTTAACACTATCAATCTACGATAAAATAAGATAAAATGGCTGTCAATGTCCCCTCAACCGGCTTGCTGTCAGCGCACGACATACGTCACAACCCCCCCCCCCCCCTCCCCCCTGAACGTCGAGTGAATGGCAAACAGTGTCGTTTTGGCCGGCTTCGTCTCGGGCTAATTGTCGCTCTACACGGCTGTAAAACGCATCGATTAGCGCCTTGAGCGATCACTCGAGTGTGGTCGAACAGCGATCTGCACTCTCGGCCGTCGTTTGTCAACGTCCCCCCCTCACCCCCCCCCCCCATTGGACGGGGCAAGTCGGTGCTCAGATCTCACTCGAAACAATATCGTCAACAAACACAACATTAGTAGGGATATTTCTGTTTCTGCGGTCGAACTGAGAAAAGCTACCCCAGCCAATTCTCAGTCATTCCCAAGATGCATTGAGGGTTGCGTTGGTTTGCCTCAGGATGCATTGAGGGTTGCGTTGGTTTGCCTCAAGATGCATTGAGGGTTGCGTTGGTTTGCCTCAAGATTCATTGAGGGTTGCGTTGGTTTGCCTCAAGATGCATTGAGGGTTGCGTTGGTTTGCCTCAAGATGCATTGAGGGTTGCGTTGGTTTGCCTCAAGATGCATTGAGGGTTGCGTTGGTTTGCCTCAAGATTCATTGAGGGTTGCGTTGGTTTGCCTCAAGATGCATTGAGGGTTGCGTTGGCTCGCCTGTCCTCACTTCCTATCCCTACCATGTTGGAGAAATGTTCCAATTCACTGGCCACATTTCAACAACTATCGACCGTGTGAAGATAGGGCCTAAGTGGTGATAAAAAGAACTAACTTTACGTTCACGTCGGCCTAGCTAATAACAGCAGTCATCAAGTTTGTCAGCCTGTCAGGCGTTTGTACAAAGCACCACTAGATAGAGCAGCGATCAGTGGTTCTCAGGAAAGTACTCAGAGAATGAAACGTGTTTTCGAGTCAAGTGAAGTTACCATCTCCTGGTGACAAACCAACGCAACCCTCAATGCATCTTGAGGCAAACCAACGCAACCCTCAATGCATCTTGATGTAAACCAACGCAACCCTCAATGCATCTTGAGGCAAACCAACGCAACCCTCAATGCATCTTGAGGCAAACCAACGCAACCCTCAATGCATCTTGAGGCAAACCAACGCAACCCTCAATGCATATTGAGGCAAACCAACGCAACCCTCAATGCATCTTGAGGCAAACCAACGCAACCCTCAATGCATCTTGAGGCAAACCAACGCAACCCTCAATGCATCTTGATGCAAACCAACGCAACCCTCAATGCATCTTGAGGCAAACCAACGCAACCCTCAATGCATCTTGAGGCAAACCAACGCAACCCTCAATGCGTCTTGAGGCAAACCAACGCAACCCTCAATGCATCCTGAGGCAAACCAACGCAACCCTCAATGCATCTTTATGCAAACCAACGCAACCCTCAATGCATCTTGAGGCAAACCAACGCAACCCTCAATGCATCTTGAGGCAAACCAACGCAACCCTCAATGCGTCTTGAGGCAAACCAACGCAACCCTCAATGCATCTTGAGGCAAACCAACGCAACCCTCAATGCATCTTGAGGCGAACCAACGCAACCCTCAATGCATCCTGAGGCAAACCAACGCAACCCTCAATGCATCTTGAGGCAAACCAACGCAACCCTCAATGCATCTTGAGGCAAACCAACGCAACCCTCAATGCATCTTGAGGCAAACCAACGCAACCCTCAATGCATCTTGAGGCAAACCAACGCAACCCTCAATGCATCTTGATGCAAACCAACGCAACCCTCAATGCATCTTGAGGCAAACCAACGCAACCCTCAATGCGTCTTGAGGCAAACCAACGCAACCCTCAATGCGTCTTGAGGCAAACCAACGCAACCCTCAATGCATCTTGAGGCAAACCAACGCAACCCTCAATGCATCTTGAGGCAAACCAACGCAACCCTCAATTTATCTTGAGGCAAACCAACGCAACCCTCAATGCATCTTGAGGCAAACCAACGCAACCCTCAATGCATCTTGAGGCAAACCAACGCAACCCTCAATGCATCTTGGTTATTTTATTTAAAAAAAATGCGTCGTCAATCGAACCATGGACCCCAAGCATGTGAGGCAGTGATACTAACCATAGAGCCACAGCGACATATCCTACTCTGTATCTTGCTAGTATACTGGAACGTGTCACGGGCCATGACGTCACAGATCTCGGTGTTTCCATTGGTCTCTTCCAGTCCCGTCCTCGCACTCGGTCTCAGGGGGTGAGTTGTCTCGATGGCATAGCTCAATCCGTACCTTCTGATAACCCAGCTGTTGGTGGGGTCAACCAAACAACGATCCTCGTCGAGAGTAGATATTCCGATGATGTTATAAGACGAGCTTTAGCGAGGATTCAATTTGACATTCTGAAAAACATTGGTGTTCGTTTTTTTTTGTTTTTTTTCTATATTTTTTTGTCGGTTCTCCACAGGTCAAACGGCTACAGCAATCTACATCAAACTTTTTTATTATGCTTCCTCATCTAACTCAGATCTGTATAGTTTTGTGGCATTATCGGGTGGTAACTTTTTTTCTTATGAATTTTAGAAATTTCAATAATACCCGTCAGAATAACACAGCGTAAAAAAAAATATTTTTCCAAAAAATGAAATTTTGCGTGAAGTTGGGTTACATTCTGATACACATTTATGAGAACTTTCAGCTTGATCGGGTCAGCCATTTTGAAGAAGACCCATAAAATGTGCCAAATTGGTACCACTCGAAGCAGTTTTTACCCATTTATAACTTGAATGTCACCCAATTGGCGAATGTAGGCAAAAGTTTGGCAAAGAAGTCGACATTATTACTTTCCGCTCGTCCAACAACGCATATATGGCGTTTTCCTAGTTGTAATATGTAATGGTGTTCCGAGCCAAGCGTGTAACGACCCCACCAGTGTATGGATATACATGGGGATTGGTGCCCCTTGTGTTGGATCGTGCGGGTGTAACGACCCCACCAGTGTCTGGTTGCATGGGGACTGAGAGTCGTGTCACGTGTGTTGGATCGTGCGGGTGTAACGACCCCACCAGTGTCTGGTTACATGGGGACTGAGAGTCGTGTCACGTGTGTTGGATCGACCCCACCAGTGTCTGGTGACATGGGGACTGAGAGTCGTGTCACGTGTGTTGGATCGACCCCACCAGTGTCTGGTTACATGGGGACTGAGAGTCGTGTCACGTGTGTTGGATCGACCCCACCAGTGTCTGGTTGCATGGGGACTGAGAGTCGTGTCACGTGTGTTGGATCGACCCCACCAGTGTCTGGTTACATGGGGACTGAGAGTCGTGCCACGTGTGTTGGATCGACCCCACCAGTGTCTGGTTGCATGGGGACTGAGAGTCGTGTCACGTGTGTTGGATCGACCCCACCAGTGTCTGGTTACATGGGGACTGAGAGTCGTGCCACGTGTGTTGGATCGACCCCACCAGTGTCTGGTTGCATGGGGACTGAGAGTCGTGTCACGTGTGTTGGATCGACCCCACCAGTGTCTGGTTATATGGGGACTGAGAGTCGTGCCACGTGTGTTGGATCGACCCCACCAGTGTCTGGTTACATGGGGACTGAGAGTCGTGTCACGTGTGTTGGATCGACCCCACCAGTGTCTGGTTACATGGGGACTGAGAGTCGTGCCACGTGTGTTGGATCGTGCGGGTGTAACGACCCCACCAGTGTCTGGTTACATGGGGACTGAGAGTCGTGTCACGTGTGTTGGATCGACCCCACCAGTGTCTGGTGACATGGGGACTGAGAGTCGTGCCACGTGTGTTGGATCGACCCCACCAGTGTCTGGTTGCATGGGGACTGAGAGTCGTGTCACGTGTGTTGGATCGACCCCACCAGTGTCTGGTTGCATGGGGACTGAGAGTCGTGTCACGTGTGTTGGATCGTGCGGGTGTAACGACCCCACCAGTGTCTGGTGACATGGGGACTGAGAGTCGTGTCACGTGTGTTGGATCGACCCCACCAGTGTCTGGTTGCATGGGGACTGAGAGTCGTGTCACGTGTGTTGGATCGACCCCACCAGTGTCTGGTTGCATGGGGACTGAGAGTCGTGTCACGTGTGTTGGATCGTGCGGGTGTAACGACCCCACCAGTGTCTGGTTACATGGGGACTGAGAGTCGTGTCACGTGTGTTGGATCGACCCCACCAGTGTCTGGTGACATGGGGACTGAGAGTCGTGCCACGTGTGTTGGATCGTGCTGGTGTAACGACCCCACCAGTGTCTGGTTACATGGGGACTGAGAGTCGTGCCACGTGTGTTGGATCGTGCGGGTGTAACGACCCCACCAGTGTCTGGTTACATGGGGACTGAGAGTCGTGTCACGTGTGTTGGATCGACCCCACCAGTGTCTGGTTACATGGGGACTGAGAGTATTGTCACGTGTGTTGGATCGACCCCACCAGTGTCTGGTTACATGGGGACTGAGAGTCTTGTCACGTGTGTTGTATCGTGTGGGTGTAACGACCCCACCAGCGTCTGGTTACATGGGGACTGAGAGTATTGTCACGTGTTTCAGCGTACATCTCCTTCGTGCGGTTCTACGCCAGTTTCCCCAAAGAGGGTCGTAAGGTGTTCGCCTTCAAGAACCTCCACCTCGGCCACTACGCTAAGTGCTTTGCTCTGAGAGACCCTCCGTCGCACATCAGTGGCGTGGGCCGGCGCAAGTGGCAGGACGACAGCGGCGTCAGGTGAGTCCATGTCTCTGTCTCTCCAGCCAAACGGCAGAACATTCATAGCATGAAGGGGGACGCCACTGAAATTCCCAAGCTCTACATCCTACACCCGACTGAGTTGATCTTTCTCATGATGGTCTCACATAACCTCAACATGTTGAAACTATAGAGCTAGGCCTATATATATTCTCTTCTTCAATTAAAATATGAATATTTATTACTGTCATAGAGACACTTCCTCTAGAAGACGGCTTCAGATAAGAAGTTAGTCAATTGCATAATGCATTCGATGAATGTATGCATTGGTTGTAACTTCATCATTATGTTGGCAGAAATACAAAATTAATTAGTCCCACACATATTTTCTAATCAAAGTTATATTCAGTGATTTTTATCATTAGAAAATCTTTTTTTTTTTTTTTCATATTGGGTTTCAACAACGCACTATACTGATGGCTACGATCTATTGGCGTCGGTGGATGATGAATGAGATGAAAGGTTATTTTATTGGGTGTTTTGTGACAGTGTGAAGGAGTCGGTCGTGGCCTGTTGTTAAGGAACCATCCCAGTATTGACCTGAACGACAGAGGGAAACCACGATGCACCCCTGTCAGGATGGTCGACCATGGCGGGAATCGAGCCCCGGTCTCCCGAATGACGGTTCAGTGTACTAACCACTCGGCCACGCGTCTCAGTGAAAATGATTCTATGTATGCTCTTTCCACGATAGGCCCACTGATAATAATCCACAACTTGATCCATTATCTAGTTAACTAGGCCTAGATACATGAACATTATTATCTGTATTATCTATTATCATTATCTAATGTTTATTCCAGTACTCACCAAATATTAGGTCAGCGTGTTCAGAATCTGAGATCTGATGGACAATCGAATGTATAGAAGGCGCAATTCTCAAGTTGGAAACATGACATCTATACCGTTTTCCTCGGACGGAAACAGGGAATCATAATATATAGTGCCAAAACTTGGAAAAATTCAAACGCATAGAATATATAAGCGAGTGGTCTTATTACCTAAAACCACCTCACTCCCCAAAACCTGTGCGAATCCGTCCAGTGGAATATATTTTACTCACCTCTCCATTTCAAAATACGTTGACAAAACAGAGGACAAAAAACAGCCATCAAACATTCCGTTCTGAGGTGATTCCGGTTCGCCACTGGATGGTTAAAAGTACAATATAAAACATATCAGTTAACTAATGTACCTACATTATTTCTTCAGTGGACCAAAAAGAGAGGATGCAATCAATTATTCATCAGAAAAAAATAAACAAATTCCAACAAATGGACGCATTTTCAGTGAAGTCCCCGCCTAATGCAGCATGAAATGAGAGATGAATTAATTGTGTTGTTTAACGACGCTTCAACGACGAGGTTATTCGTGCCTACCAAATAGATTTATGAATATGGCTATAGTAACAGATTCTAGAAACAAGGAAAACGCGGGATTCGCGTTGTGAGATGAGCTCAGAAGTATAGAAATGTACAATGAAAAATAACTTGTCAACTCAATCTACATCTACAGACCTTGTATCACTCCAAACCTTTAGAATCCCCACCGGAATCATTTACGTCACAGCCTTCCTGTTCATTCATCACTGATTTCAATCGTTCTGAATCAATTGGTCAGCTAATCCGAGGCACCGCTTCAGACACTGAAGACAACGTTGGGCGTGGGTTCGAGTCCCGCATAAGTCATGGGCTGTTGTTACTCGTCATCATATCGGGTTTTACGACGACTGTAGGCCTACTGATGACCAAGATCTATTGGCGTCGGTGAATGATATAGGCCTATGAAATGGTGGGATGATGAGATAAAAGTTTTTTTTATGAGGTGTTTTTGGATGGTGGGAAGGAGTTGGTCGTGGCCTGTTGTCAAGGAACCATCCCAGTATTGACCTGAACGACAGAGGGAAACCCCTGTCAGGATAGTCGATCCTGGCTAGATTCAAGCTCCAGTCTCCTGAAGAACGGTTCAGTGTATTATATTATTGTCCGATGACCTATTCCTTTTTTTTTCTATTTGTTTTCTTATATCGGGTTTTAACGACGCACTCTAATGATAACTGGGACCTGTTGGCGTCAAATGAATGATTAATGAGATGATGGGATGATAAGATGAGGGTGTTATGGGTGTTGGGAAAGATAGTGGGAAGGAAGCGGTCGTAGCCTATATTGTAGGAACCATCCCGAAATTGGCCTATAGATTACAGAGGGAAACCACGACAAAAATACTGCAAAGATGGGCGGTGACGGGGATCGAACCGGGTCCGATATGTCCCTTCACCTCCCGGAGCACATGAAACGAGTGCGTTAAACATTCCGCTACATGTGCTGGTACCCGCTCATTCGTACCCCCGTGTAGCCCGGCTGTTGATGGGGTCGTGAAGCCTACACCAGTGTGACCTGGTGAGCATGGTGAGCGTGTAATGTCGCGCCGCGGCCCGCGCTCGGAGCTCGCCGCGCCGCCAGCCGGCCAGGGCGGGAACCAGGCAGGAGGACGTGGCAGTAGACCCGGGGATTGTCTCGAGAAAACGACTTTAATTGGTTTTTCGTTTCAACGACAAAAAGTGATTGAATACATTCGTTTTGTGAGCAGTGGCGTGCGCTCGGTGGACGCCGCCCGGAGACCCGCGCTCGTCTGCACGTGTCGGCCCCTGAAGCCTGGCTGAGCGC
>OZ023329.1:3360551-3373051 GCA_964007535.1 Brachyptera risi
CTGGCAATCACTTGGAATGAATGAATATCGGGGTTTTAAGGCGCATCGACAGCGGAGTCATTTAGCGCCTGGCAATCACTTGGAAGTTGCATTCAATATAATATTTTTTTACAAAATGCTCCGAGAGAAAAATATTCTCCAATGTACTAGTGGCTAGCATTTCGAACCGTCAACCAGGAGTCCAGAGTTTGATTATCAGTTTCCCTATCCCATAAGGCACCTGCCCCGTGTTCCTGGGACGTGAGGGGCATATCGGACCTCGGTTCGATACCCGCTACCGGCCATCTTTACAGGAGTTTCTCTTGGCTTCCCTCTGTAGCCTAGGCTATAATGGTGGGATGGTTCCCACATTACAGGCACGACCGTTTCCTTCCCGTCACCCAAGTAATGCTCATATCATCAATCATTCATCGGACGCCAATAGATCTCGTTTAGCGTATCGTCATGATGCCACTAGGCAAACACAGCATATGCGTTGTAAGATGAGCGAGATATCTGATAAGGTATAAAAGTCGTTGAAGTAGTTTTACCCTTGCTACTTTATCGACTCCGGTATTCCACACACCTTGATATCTGAATAAGCTATTTAACTCGTTAAAGTAGTTCTACTCTTGCCACTTCATTGACTATGGTATTCTACACACCTTGACGCATTTGAGAAATACTTAATTGTTGGACAAATATTGAATCTGAAAAGCCAAGAATCTTGGCAACCTAATTCTGACATTATTTCTATCTATTTGATTAATGAAAACCGTATATTTTATTAATTTCTTCGAATTGGCTTTCAAAATTGTAATAATATGTATTATTCGTGTGTTCACATCCGGATATTTTTTTCTTTTTAGATTTCATTTTCAAATATTTTTTGCCCAACCTGTTCTTATGAGGTTTTTAGAAACTTTGAGATGGTTCTTCTCGACACTGGTCTGACCGATTCATTCCAAAAACTAGACAGTTCCAAGTTAGATGAGTTTCAAGGTACAGAAAAAGTTTCATGTCGATCAGTCGACCCCTGCGACCTGTGCAGTCAAACAGTGCGACCTGTGCAGTCAAACCGTGCGACCTGTGCAGTCCAACCGTGCGACCTGTGCAGTCAAACCGTGCGACCTGTGCAGTCAAACCACGCGACCTGTGCAGTCAAACCGTGCGACCTGTGCAGTCAAACCGTGCGGCCTGTGCAGTCAAACCGCGCGACCTGTGCAGTCAAACCGTGCGACCTGTGCAGTCGAACCGTGCGACCTGTGTAGTCAAACCGTACGACCTGTGCAGTCAAACCGTGCGACCTGTGTAGTCTAACCGTGCGACCTGTGCAGTCAAACCGTGCGACCTGTGCAGTCAAACCGTGCGACCTGTGCAGTCTAACCGTGCGACCTGTGCAGTCAAACCGTGCGACCTGTGCAGTCAAACCGTGCGACCTGTGCAGTCAAACCGTGCGACCTGTGCAGTCTAACCGTGCGACCTGTGCAGTCAAACCGTGCGACCTGTGCAGTCAAACCGTGCGACCTGTGGAGTGGGCACAAACACACAGTCAAAACCTCGTGAGAGGAGGTCGAAGTGTCCGCATTCGCTCATCCAATCAAGTGACATACTCGGAGTGAGTGTCTAGAGTCCCTGCAGTGACAACAGAGCTAACAGGTGTGTTGTGTGGCAACAAAAGCCGCAGATTGGGCCGGAAATGGCCAGCTTTGTACTTTACAATAGCTGCTTGTTTGGGGCAGTGATATGTCACACCCGCGGTAACAGGCCGGCTTTGTGCTGCTCCATTAGACGTGCACTGGAAAAACGCTCTACATGCGCTCTCTCTGTCACCGTCTGCGTCAACAGACTCAACAAACTTCAAACTCAATATCTCACCACATTCGTTCTCGCATTAATTAGTTGATTAGTTGCATTGCTGTTGTTTTTGTTGTTGATGATCTTTTTCTTGTTCTTATTGGCATTTCATGCGCAGAACACATTTTCTAGACAAGAGCCCACTGAGCCTATTTGGCTTGTCTCTGGCTTAAACATGATGAATCATTAGACAAACCTGATCCCAGAATAAAATGTCAAACAATAGTTGGAACATCATCGCTAGGAACTGGAGATGGCCTGGAAATGATATCGAGGTTGCAAGATGGAATACTTGACCAAGGGTGATAACGAGTTAATCTGCTGGTTAGTGCTTGATTCACTAACCATCAGTTAGATGAACGCGGTCCAGTGCACACTCGTGCCAAGTCGGAGGAACTCGTAGGGCCGTTCTGAGACATTGTATTGAGCAATCAATGTGAGAAGTCGAACTCCCTTCTGTCGAGCATGATCGGCTCGTGACAGCCTGCTGACCGAACCTGATACTTTCTAAATCAATACACACACAAACACACACACACACACACACATATATATATATATATATATATATATATATATATACTTATTATATATATATATATATATATATATATATATATATATATATATATATATATATATATATATATATATATATATATCGCTGTGATCAGTTCGAGAGCCTGATGATGGGAGGTAAAATCTTCCCGAAACGTCGCTATATAGGAGAGAAAACCTAGTGAGTGGAAAAACCGTGAAAACTGTTGACAACACATATCAAGTCCACCAAAGTTCATTTTCGTTCATTTTTTAAGTAGCATAGCCTACAACCAATATCGATATAATTTGTTTTTCCCACATATTTCATTTCATTTTGTGGAAATAACTTGGTCACAGCTATAATGATCATCAGTCACATCCTATATAGCCCTGAGATATTCCTACATAAAACACACTATTTACTCTAATAATAAGCCATAACTTGGCAAACCTTTTTATATGCCAAAGTGTTTGAATCGGGATGGTTTGGCTCCGTATTTTTCAAAAGTTTTGTTTTTGGTGGGTATATATATCAAGCCATGTTGAAATCCACCCTGAGGAAAGTATACAGCTATTACACGCAGCGAGACTAGCAGACAATGTGCAGACAAACTCCACGCCTAATCCGTGCATTAATCAGCGCTTCGTAATGTGCTTAGCTTTCATTCGAATGCGAGTTCCAATCTCGGTTCGAACCACCTCGTGTGATCGCAACGGTGCAATGTCTCGCTCATCCCTTGACGCATGTGCTGCGTTTCCTCCCGTGGAAACAATTGCCCAGTGCCCTTGTGTCCACTTCTCACACCGACCTGTCCGCACTAATACACGTGTGCAGCCGAATCACAGATCACGGACAGTAATAATTGGGCGGCTATTCTAACTTTATGAAAAAATGCCACCGCTTTTGAAATCCATTAAGGTGTATGCGGTCGGCTGAGAGTTTCTTATCTGGACGCAGTAGCGCTTCAAACGGTCCACAATTACCTAAACAGGCAATTAGTCCCTCTACTTTCATATATAGCGCCATCATATGTACATATCAGCACAGATTCAATTGTAGATTTGAGAGAAAACTAATTGCTAAATTATATTGCTTTTTAAAAGGATATATCTTTAAACGAAGTGGTTTTTTGTAATTATAATTGCATAAGGTGCGAGAAATTTCAGTATTGTTTTTTTTTTCGTCTTCTAGTGTTAATGGGCGAATATGTTGTTGGCCCCTCGACGTGGAGAGGTGTAGTTTTTATTTGTGGAATATTTTATCCTGCACAGTCGAAATTATCGTTTTGTATTCGAAAAGTGGATACTTTTCTCGTTGTGTCGAGTGTTCCTTGTTGACTGTGTGGGAGAGACGGGTTTTCTAGAAGTAGTGGTAGTATAGTGGTAGTAGTGTATAGTGGTAGTAGTAGTAGTAGTAGTGGTATTTTTTTTTGCAAGTTTTTTTCATTATTTTTATCAAAAATACATATATTAAAATACTGTGGACCCGCAAAGTCAAAAAATTTCAACTTGTCTGCGTGTGTATTACCATTTCTAGTACAACAAAATATATACACTTAATTCAGTTGTCTGGATGATATATAAATACATGTACACAGATATAACACACACACATATACATAATCAAAAAATTGAATCAAATTCAACTCAATAATCAATTCCTTTGTGACTTGAACAAAACAGAGAAATTTTAACCACTAAACAGCAAGAAATAATGTTAAACTTTCTCAAAAATATTGTTACATGATATATACTTCTTTAATTCGGTTTTAACCTGAACCATTTTTTAGAAACTAAAAAATTCACTAGGGATTTTACTATTATTTCAGATAAACTAGGAAAACGCTATATACGCGTTGTTATACACTTCCATACAGGTTGCTCCAAGAGGTGGAAGTTTCCCAGTGCTGTTGCTCTAGCCAGTGATGCCAGACTTAGGGAATTATCCCTACTGTACGGACTTGCAGTCCCATGAATGTACCTGTAGGAAAAATAAGGAATTTTGTCTTCAAATTACCCAAATGTAGGGACTTTCGTTCATTCAGAATACATCTCCCTGATTGTTTGTCCAGATTGAAATGAATAAAAGTGATAAAATGATGAAATGGTTTCACAATGAACATTTTGTAATATGCGATGTTGTCCTTCGTATCAAATTTCGAGTGTGGACACCCCCGAGCCAGCCATTGCGCATCGTCTCAGCGTGGACTTATAATAGGCCTACTGCTCAGTATTCTGTAACTATTTTGTATCATCAAAATGAAGTTCCTATATTATTAATTAATAATCCGTTGTTTTTTTCATAATGATGGACTAACTTGTGATGCAAATATTTAACCAACTTGTATTTGTCAATACTAGTACTTTCAATCCTACATTTGGTCCAGAGTGGAAGATATCAACATTCGTGTGTTTATACTGAAAGACTTAGATCTATGGCGAAAAATTATGGTCACAGACAACGCAGTCCTGGTGTTGAAGTTCATTAGTTTTAAATAATCAAAATGTGGTGGTAAGATCGCCCTTGTGGTGCCCCGTCCAAACGATCCTATCTTTCATCCTCAGCCTTAATTGGGGAACAATGATTTTGTATCAAGTTTCGATGTTATTGAGAAAAAATTTAAATTTGGTCCACTCCTCGATATATTTATTTCAATTTAACTTTCATTAATTAGCTAAGTTTTAGTGGCCCATCGAGAATATTGCATTTTAAAGTGCACGTTTTCCGATGACTTCCAAAGTAGGAGTACAGTTGAGATATTTTTGTAAAAGTAGAGACTTCCAAGCTGTGAATTGGGGCCTATACGGAGTATATCGTTGTTGAATAAGCTAGTCCTTGTCGCTAACGCCGACGATTGTTTGTGTGGCAGGATGCAGCAGAAGAGGATGACGACGTCGGGACCCAACAAGGGCAAGAGCCAGCAGCCGATGCGAGTCGCAGCCTCCGGACAGAGCCGGTCCAGAGATCTCGTCACCTCGGAGTATTCCAGCGGGTTGCCTGCCAGGAAGAAGAAGAAGACTCAGTGACACGTGGTTTGAGCACTCCAAATGAGGACCACGCCACAAATTCAGATTTTCAAAATACCGATGGGTCGTATGAACGTAACCTTTCGATGCTATAGCTTTTAATAATTTTCGCTTTCCCCCCGGAGTTTCGTTATGCGTACAATTTGGAGATTTTCAAAGTGAACAATTTGTGTTAGGCCTACTCAAGTGTTCACATATTGCCACTACAAAATTCAAGTATTTCAATCTCCCGAAGAATGATATTCCGTTTTTATTCGTCAATCTCGTCGTGAAAAGTCGTAGCACTCTGATAAGACACAGCTATACGCATGTTGAAACTACATATAAATATAATTTATTATAATATAATTTACACATAAATTATGTATGGAAAAACAGTTGGCACTACAGTAATCTGGTTGGCTTTTTTGTGTGTCTTATGAACTTGTTATTTTATTGCTGCTGGCTATGGCTATTGTTGTCAAAAAGTTTATTCTGGATATTACTGTTTCTCTTTGCTTTCTACATATACATTTTCAATGTTGTCTTCAATAACGCAGCTATCAGTGATGGTTGAGTGTGTTATGTTAGTAGACAACCTTCTTCTTGCGTAGAATCAAGTATAATTTAAAACACATTGTTGAAAGTGTATTTTTCACATTGTTATTTTCCAATCGGCAACGACCATCAGTGACTCGCTCACGGGGCGTGAATATAAATTAACAACGCAACAAAATCAGTTATGATCAGCAATAATAATAGCATATAACTATTTCATCGTTCGGGTATTTTAGAGTTGAGAATTGCAAAGTGTGGCTCGAAGTTAAACTGTCAGTCGGTTTGTGCCTTGAGGCAAGTCAGATTAGTTGATATTCATCTTCATTTAAACCATTCGGAATAGAAACAAACTCATTTTTAATGTTTTACACCGTAGTTCAACAATGGAAGCAAATAAATCGCTGAATAATTATAATTTGTGGAAGTCACCACTTCTGGCTCTACAGTAAGATACCTCATGTGGGCATCTAGTGTTTCTCGAACTGCTGTTGTCAGAATCCCACGTGACCAACACGGCCTGTGATTGGATGAGTCATAGATGTACATCACCGAGACACCTTACTCAATGTCAAGAAGGCGTACATACTCAGTAGCTTCACACCGCTTGGCAAACCGGGAAGTTTCCGCCACCTTGCTTAGATTCCATTTGTGAATGTCCAATATGGCCGCTAAGATTGGAACGAGCGTATATCGCTATCGGCTGCAGGAGTAACGTATCTCGGTGAGGTAATAGATATATCTATGATGGTAATCTATTTGTGAATGTCCAATATGGCCGCTGAGATCGGAACGAGCGTATGTCTCTATCGGCTGCAGGAGTAACGTATCATGGTAAGATGATTTAGGCCTATGATGCGATCAAGTTCAGATTTGTTGGGAAGTTGGGATCCCAATGGGCAATCATTGAAAAGATGTCGGCAAATATTTTCCAATGAGTATTCCTACATTGACCATCCAATGTGAATGAATATCCACTGACTGATACTTTGTAACGTTATTCTTGTGTTGAAATTATGTTATTGATTCGAGATCTATCATGATATGATTATAAAGATGATATGATATTATTACAATGATGTTGTGTATACGTTATTTACTCCCCGCCTCGTGTTACCCTATCAGCAGCTCCGAAGAAAATAGCGATCGCACTTCTGGTGTATCACTGGACCCATCTAATGAGCCACTCGAAACCAAGTCCCAGGGCCTGATACTATGAGAGAAGCTTGTTGTCATGGCAACCTGTCTATCCTTCGTATAGTTCCATTGTTGTAAGGCAAAATACTGTCCCTGCTCATGAGGGCTTCTCTGTGACTCTCAGAGACCGTGACTCATATGTTGTTGCCATGGTAGCAGCTGGTTAACTTGTGGCTGAGCCCACGTGAGTCCGCCATATCCACACTCTTTTTAGCGAGTAAGCTGGACTTTCTCACCTATTTCTAGCCCTGGTGTAATGTAAGATCCATCTCTGAGAGGCTACTTTACATCTCAACACCCAGCAGTAAAACTGCAGGGAACGGTCAAAACAGGACAAAAAGCGCCATGCAGGCATCTGCCTTACAACACATGGCGGGTAAACGGTCCAATCAGTCCAATTCTCTCTGCAATGAAACCACAATGAGTACTATATCTGTGCCTTTACGTTCATTAGAAATCATAATGCCATGTCATATCACTCTGAAAAAATCGGAAAAACAATTAAAAACATGTTGATATTTGACAACTATTTTGAAAGGGTTGAGAACATACCACGAACTGAAGCTCTTCGTACGAGCACTTATTGAATACTGGTGATCATCTAACCGACAACTGTATGTTGATACGATGATTGGTTTTCCGTTGCCAACTTGGCTCCCGAACGTTTGCAATCAAGCCGGTAGGCAACATAAAAAGAGGCCTCTTAACAAAGAAGAATTAAAATATTCTCAAAATTCCTTAATAGGCCTACTAGTCAGATCTAGGTGGTAAATATTATACCGACACTGTGTCATATTTTCGTTACTTGGATTTTCACAGCTTCATTTCCCTCACTTCTTATTTGTCTGTGCCTCTCCCATTGATGTGTTCCCTGTCCGCCGCCGCTTCTGAAGTTTCTACAAATATTGCTTTACAAACCAAAGTAACCTAACGCCGCGTTGAACACGGCTTTATCATGAAAAAGGTTCTCCAAAACGTGTAAAATGCTCCAAATCTAACCCCCAAGGAATTTGTTTATGGGACTGTGCGCCTCGTACCCGCATGAGCTAGGGGTGGGGTCCTGCCCCCCAGACCTCCCATTGTAAACGGGCTTTCAAGTACAGCGTGGGTGCGGCAAAATAAGATAGACTATTGTTAAGGAGGGCTTACTCACCTTTTTCTACACAAATCAGCCACTGCATGGTAGGTAGTTATTAGACGAGCTTTAGCGAGGATTCAATTCGACATACTGAAAATAATTGGTGTTCGTTTTTATGTTTTTTTTTGTTTTAATGTTTTTTTGTTGGTTCTCCACAGGTCAAACGGCAACAGCCATCAACTTCGAACTTTTTTTCATAATGGTTCCTCATCTAACGTAGATCTGTATAGATTTGTGGCATTATCAGATGGTAACTTTTTTTATGAATTTAAGAAATTTCAAAAATACCCATTAAAATAACACGGCGGAAAAAAAAGAAAATATTTTTATTTAAAACAAAAAATGAAATTCCGCGTAAAGTTGATTTACATTTTGATACACATTTCTGAAATTTGTTAGCTTGATCGGGTGAGCCATTTCGAAGATAAACCATAAATGTGCTGAATTGGTACCACTCGAAGCAGTTTTTACCCATTTCTAACTTAAATGTCACTTAAATGTCACCCAATTGGCGAATGTAGGCAAAAGTTTGACAAAGAAGTCCACATACTATTACTTTCCGCTCGTCTAACAACGCGTAAATAGCGTCTTCCTGGTGTATTATCAATTACTAATGAAATAAAACGTTCATTGAATCGAATTGAATATACTATAATCACATTCATCAATGAAGTCTCACCGCCCTTCTCAATCAGTTTGTCAATGTCATATGTTTGTCTCGATTTCCTCGAGAGTGGATTACAGGAATAGCCACTATTAGGCCCACTACTGCTACAACCTGATTGTAGAACATTTATACTGACAACTTCCTTCCTGTTTCAACTGTTGCGTATTCCAATTAGTACAGTAAGTTATACCAATGTGGAAGTGGCTCTAACTGGCAGTTCAGAGTTGCAATTAACATGGTTAGCCATGCTATTTGTTCTCACTAACTCTCGGATAAGGGCTGACATGGACTCGTTAATACCCGACCTCTATTAGTTCCGTTTGTGACTCTTCTGATAGCTTAATTTATAGACTTAATTAAATGCTTGATATGTTGTACTTGAAATTGCTCGCTTTGATCGTTAAAGTGCATTAAACCTCTTACAATTGCTTCTACAGAGAAATTGAGTTAATTATTCAACGATTTTCAGTGAAAACCATGATTTATCACGAATTTTCAAGTTTGACATTTCACGGAATTGTCCCTGGCATTCGAGATCTATGACGTAGATCCCACGCATCGTCTGTCAGTTTTAACTTCCTTGCCGTGATTCTTTCATGAACGGCCAAACACTAAACTAGATCTGCTCTACACGGCTCACCTTTGAAGCTAATAGAAACTATCCAATACCATGACAATCTGTGAACCTTCCTATACAAAATAGTATATTCAAAATTAAAACATTGAAGTGTTTTAAATGATTACGAGCAATATTATTTTGTTATATTATATTATATTATATTATATATATATATATATATATATATATGTATATATTATATTATATATATATATAGCTTTTGGGGTGGTAAGATCGCCCTTGTGGTGCCCCGTCCAAACGATCCTATCTTTCATCCATAGCCTTAATTGGGGAACAATGATTTTGTATCAAGTTTCGATGTTATTAAAAATATATATATATATATATATATATATATATATATATATATATATATATATATATATATATATATATATTATATATTATATTATATTATATTATATATATATATTATATTATTTTGTAATATTGTTTTTTGTTAATGGAAAGAAGTGATCATTGCCCGAGAGACTTATTTCAAAGTGGAAGATATCAACATTCGCGTTTTGTTTACTCTCAATACCAATGCTGATAATGTCCGGATATATATCACAGAAACGGTTTTTACTTATGATGTGTTCCGGACTTTCGGAAACTGAAAGACTGTTATCTGCGGCAGAAAGTTATGGTCACCAACAGCCCAGTCCTGGGGTTGAAGTTCATTGGTTATAAACATTTGAAATGGGGTGGTGAGATCGCCCTTGTGGTGCCCCGTCCAAACGATCCTATCTTTCATCCACAGCCTTAATTGGGGAACAATGATTTTGTATCAAGTTTCGATGTTATTAAAAAAAAAATATATATATATATTATTCAAGGCTTACATTTTGACAAATATGCGAAGAAATTCAGCGATGTTTCAACTACTATAGTATCTCACACACATACAGATTGAAAGAAATATTTCCTCAGTAATGACGACTGTGGCATGCAGACTCAGACTTGACACTTGGATAGTTTCTTCACATTTCTATATTTTCGATTATCTTTTTCTTCGAAATGTGCTTAAAACGTCAATATCATTGAGATCTATACGTGTGTTGAATAGTGTTTATTGAGGAATTATTTCAGCCTACTTGAGCTCTCAATTATCAGACTAGCTTCAGCGAGGGTTCAATTCGACATACTGAACAAAATTGGTGTTCGTTTTTATGTCTTTTTTTTCATGTTTTTTTGTCGGTTCTCCACAGGTCAAATGGCTACAGCTATCAACTCAAACTTTTTTTCATTATGATTCCTTATCCAACTTAGATCTGTATAGTTTTGTGGCATTATCGGATGGTAACTTTTATTTTTATGAATTTTAGAAATTTCAAAAATACTCATTAGAATAGCACAGCGGAAAAAAAATTATTTGAAAAAAAATGAAATTTTGTGTTAAGTTGAATTACATCTTGATACACATTTCTGGAAATTCTCAGCTTGATTGGGTCAGCCATTCTGAAGAAAAAACATTGAATGTGCTAAATTGGTACCAACTCGAAGCAGTTGTTACCCATTTATAACTTCAATGTCACCCAATTGGCGAATGTAGGCAAAAGTTTGGCAAAGAAGTAAATTCGCCAATTGGGTAACATTTTAGTTCAATGTCAAATAGAAAATTTCAATTTTTTCGAAAATAAATTTTTTTCACATTTTTTTTCCGCCGTGTTATTCTAATGGGTATTTTTGAAATTTATAAAATTCATGGAAAAAAAGTTGATATCCGATAATGCCACAAAACTATACAGATCTGAGATAGATAAGGAACCGTGATGAGAAAAAGTTTGAAATTGATAGCTGTAGCCGTTTGACCTGTGGAGAACCGACAAAAAACATGGAAAAAAAACATAAAAACAAACACCAATTTTTTTTCAGTATGCCAAATTGAATCCTCGCTGAAGCTCGTCTAATTATGACATAAAACATCAATATATTGAAAACAGAATTGTTGTGAATCAAGTCAAGGTCGAAATGGTATTTATACCAATTTTCGAAATCCACTTTCAAGTAAGAGGTTCATGGCATTGTGAAATCAACCATTGCCAGCATAGGCAGCCTAGACACAGCCACAAATCAACATTTCCAGCGTCAACCTAGAATATCAACGATCGTATATAGAGACATTCCGTCTGAACATATTGTAATGAAACTGCTTCACATTATTCAGGGAAGTATCTTATAGAATACTGTTGATCCATAATAAACACTCACAAAATGTCACGTGTTATTCGTATGTAACGGTACGCTGTGAGGTGAAAAGTAGCTAACAAAAATACCGAATGTTACTGTTACATACAATTAACCTCTCCATCCACCTTAATAACAACTGTATTCATTTGCATTTTCAACAGTTAATATCTGCATGTTTGTACGTATTTGTTGCAACGTCGAAGCTGTATGCCGATTACCGTGTGTGAAATCCCCCTGGCGGGATATAGTTGCCCTAGAGCGCTCGGATCGCCTGGCCTTGGCGCCCGCTGTGCCTCCTTAATCGCTAATACACCGTGCCGGCTGATAATTACAAGCCAGCGTTTCAAGGAGAGATGACACCTCGGAGAGATTCAATGTGGCGCCGTGAGAGAAACAAATGTTTGTTTATAATGAGCAAGTGTCACTCGGTCGCTAGGAGAGACGGTGGTGTCGGGGGGGGGGGGGGGGGATGTTCGCACTGATGCTTGTGTTGTGTAACGTATATGTCAAATTACAGCAATATGTTTCACTCGAGTTAATACACACGGCCAATACACGGATTTGGGAATACCGTCAATTCGTCACCAAACAGAATGAAAACCTGGCTACTATGTATAAATTAGAATAAATCTCAAGAGAGGTATGGACCTATATCATAAACAGTTGTGAGTGGAGAATTGGAACTCAATGTTCTTTGAGCTTGAATTGGAATTGATTACAACTTTATGTTCCTGACTTCCAGTCGTTTA
>OZ023329.1:3373251-3393425 GCA_964007535.1 Brachyptera risi
CCAATTACCCTGTTATAATCTGGCTGTAACAATAGCTATTACTTTATATAAAATGTAACAAAAGATTGCTTTCATATACGTAACAGTGAGTGCATCGAGTATTGCACTTTAATGTCCTCACATTAAGATAATGTTTCATGTGTGATGTGTGCTCTACCAGCAATAGAACGTGATTTGGCGACTCACATTACTCCGTCTTACACATCATGCCATCGCAGTCACTCTTATAGGCCTACATCATGCTATCGCGGTCACTCTCATAGGCCTACATCATGCTATCGCAGTCACTCTCATAGGCCTACATCATGCTATCGCAGTCACTCTCATAGGCCTACATCATGCTATCGCAGTCACTATCATAGGCCTACATCATGCTATCGCAGTCACTCTTATAGGCCCACATCATATGCTATCGCAGTCACTCTTATAGGCCTACATCATGCTATCGCAGTCACTCTCATGGGCCCACATCATATGCTATCGCAGTCACTCTTTTAGGCCTACATCATGCTATCGCAGTCAGTCTTATAGGCCTACATAGTATGCTATCGCAGTCACTCTTATAGGCCTACATCATATGCTATCGAAGTCACTCTCATGGGCCTACATCATGCTATCGCAGTCACTCTTATAGGCCTACATCATGCTATCGCAGTCACTCTCATAGGCCCGCATCATATGCTATCGCAGTCACTCTCATAGGCCCACATCATGCTATCGCAGTCACTCTTATAGGCCCACATCATATGCTATCGCAGTCACTCTCATAGGCCCTTATCATATGCTATCGCAGTCACTCTTTTAGGCCTACATCATGCTATCGCAGTCACTCTCATAGGCCCACATCATGTTATCGCAGTCACTCTCATAGGCCCACATCATGCTATCGCAGTCACTCTCATAGGCCCACATCATATGCTATCGCAGTCACTCTCATAGGCCCACATCATATGCTATCACAGTCACTCTTATAGGCCCACATCATATGCTATCGCAGTCACTCTCATGGGCCCACATCATGCTATCGCAGTCACTCGCATAGGCCCACATCATATGCTATCGCAGTCACTCTTATAGGCCCACATCATATGCTATCGCAGTCACTCTCACAGGTCCACATCATATGCTATCGCAGTCACTCTCATAGGCCTACATCATGCTATCGCAGTCACTCTCATAGGCCTACATCATGCTATCGCAGTCACTCTCATAGGCCCACATCATATGCTTTCGCAGTCACTCTCACAGGTCCACATCATATGCTATCGCAGTCACTCTTATAGGCCCACATCATATGCTATCGCAGTCACTCTCATAGGCCCACATCATGCTATCGCAGTCACTCTCATAGGCCCACATCATATGCTTTCGCAGTCACTCTCATAGGCCTACATCATGCTATCGCAGTCACTCTTATAGGCCCACATCATATGCTATCGCAGTCTCTCTCATAGGCCTACATCATGCTATCGCAGTCACTCTTATAGGCCCACATCATATGCTATCGCAGTCACTCTTATATGCCTACACCATGCTATCGCAGTCACTCTTATAGGCCCACATCATATGCTATCGCAGTCACTCTCATAGGCCCACATCATGCTATCGCAGTCACTCTCATAGGCCGACATCATGCTATCGCAGTCACTCTTATAGGCCCACATCATATGCTATCGCAGTCACTCTCATAGGCCCACATCATGCTATCGCAGTCACTCTCATAGGCCCACATCATGCTTTCGCAGTCACTCTCATATGCCTACATCATATGCTATCGCAGTCACTCTCATAGGCCTACATCATATGCTATCGCAGTCACTCTTATGGGCCCACATCATGCTATCGCACTCACTCT
This sequence comes from Brachyptera risi, assembly GCA_964007535.1. Classification (NCBI taxonomy): domain Eukaryota; kingdom Metazoa; phylum Arthropoda; class Insecta; order Plecoptera; family Taeniopterygidae; genus Brachyptera; species Brachyptera risi. The sequence goes on from OZ023329.1 coordinate 3,375,107, forward strand.
CATAGGCCCACATCATATGCTATCGCAGTCACTCTTATAGGCCCACATCATATGCTATCGCAGTCACTCTCATAGGCCCACATCATGCTATCGCAGTCACTCTCATAGGCCCACATCATGCTATCGCAGTCACTCTCATAGGCCCACATCATGCTATCGCAGTCACTCTCATAGGCCCACATCATGCTATCGCAGTCACTCTCATAGGCCCACATCATATGCTATCGCAGTCACTCTTATATGCCTACACCATGCTATCGCAGTCACTCTTATAGGCCTACATCATGCTATCGCAGTCACTCTCATAGGCCCACATCATGCTATCGCAGTCACTCTCATAGGCCCACATCATATGCTATCGCAGTCACTCCCATGGGCCCACATCATGCTATCGCAGTCACTCTCATAGGCCCACATCATGCTATCGCAGTCACTCTCATAGGCCCACATCATGCTATCGCAGTCACTCTCATAGGCCTACATCATGCTATCGCAGTCACTCTCATAGGCCCACATCATATGCTATCGCAGTCACTCTCATAGGCCCACATCATGCTATCGCAGTCACTCTCATAGGCCGACATCATGCTATCGCAGTCACTCTTATAGGCCCACATCATATGCTATCGCAGTCACTCTCATAGGCCCACATCATGCTATCGCAGTCACTCTCATAGGCCCACATCATATGCTATCGCAGTCACTCTCATATGCCTACATCATATGCTATCGCAGTCACTCTCATAGGCCTACATCATATGCTATCGCAGTCACTCTTATGGGCCCACATCATGCTATCGCAGTCACTCTCATAGGCCCACATCATATGCTATCGCAGTCACTCTCATAGGCCCACATCATGCTATCGCAGTCACTCTCATAGGCCCACATCATGCTATCGCAGTCACTCTCATAGGCCCACATCATATGCTATCGCAGTCACTCTTATAGGCCCACATCATGCTATCGCAGTCACTCTTATAGGCCCACATCATATGCCATCGCAGTCACTCTCATAGGCCCACATCATGCTATCGCAGTCACTCTCATAGGTCTACATCATGCTATCGCAGTCACTCTTATAGGCCCACATCATATGCTATCGCAGTCACTCTCATAGGCCCACATCATATGCTATCGCAGTCACTCTTATAGGCCCACATCATATGCTATCGCAGTCACTCTCATAGGCCTACATCATGCTATCGCAGTCACTATCATAGGCCTACATCATGCTATCGCAGTCACTCTTATATGCCCACATCATATGCTATCGCAGTCACTCTTATAGGCCTACATCATGCTATCGCAGTCTCTCTTATAGGCCCACATCATATGCTATCGCAGTCACTCTCATAGGCCTACATCATGCTATCGCAGTCACTCTTATAGGCCTACATCATGCTATCGCAGTCACTCTCATAGGCCCACATCATATGCTATCGCAGTCACTCTCATAGGCCCACATCATATGCTATCGCAGTCACTCTCATAGGCCCACATCATGCTATCGCAGTCACTCTCATAGGCCTACATCATGCTATCGCAGTCACTCTCATAGGCCTACATCATGCTATCGCAGTCACTCTCATAGGCCTACATCATGCTATCGCAGTCACTCTCATAGGCCGACATCATGCTATCGCAGTCACTCTCATAGGCCTACATCATATGCTATCGCAGTCACTCTTATGGGCCCACATCATGCTATCGCACTCACTCTCATAGGCCCACATCATATGCTATCGCAGTCACTCTTATAGGCCTACATCATGCTATCGCAGTCACTATCATAGGCCTACATCATGCTATCGCAGTCACTCTTATAGGCCCACATCATGCTATCGCAGTCACTCTCATAGGCCCACATCATATGCTATCGCAGTCACTCTCATAGGCCTACATCATATGCTATCGCAGTCACTCTTATAGGCCTACATCATGCTATCGCAGTCACTCTCATAGGCCTACATCATGCTATCGCAGTCACTCTCATAGGCCCACATCATGCTATCGCAGTCACTCTCATAGGCCTACATCATGCTATCGCAGTCACTCTTATAGGCCCACATCATGCTATCGCAGTCACTCTCATAGGCCCACATCATATGCTATTGCAGTCACTCTCATAGGCCTACATCATGCTATCGCAGTCACTCTCATAGGCCCACATCATATGCTATCGCAGTCACTCTCATAGGCCCACATCATGCTATCGCAGTCACTCTCATAGGCCCACATCATATGCTATCGCAGTCACTCTCATAGGCCTACATCATGCTATCGCAGTCACTCTCATAGGCCTACATCATGCTATCGCAGTCACTCTTATAGGCCTACATCATACTATCGCAGTCACTCTCATAGGCCTACATCATGCTATCTAAGTCACTCTTATAGGCCTACATCATGCTATCTCAGTCACTCTCATAGGCCCACATCATGCTATCGCAGTCACTCTCATAGGCCCACATCATGCTATCGCAGTCACTCTCATAGGCCCACATCATATGCTATCGCAGTCACTCTCATAGGCCTACATCATGCTATCGCAGTTACTCTCATAGGCCTAGATCATGCTATCGCAGTCACTCTCATAGGCCTACATCATGCTATCGCAGTCACTCTCATAGGCCCACACCATGCTATCGCAGTCACTCTCATAGGCCTACATCATGCTATCGCAGTCACTCTCATAGGCCTACATCATGCTATCGCAGTCACTCTCATAGGCCTACATCATGCTATCGCAGTCACTCTCATAGGCCCACATCATATGCTATCGCAGTCACTCTCATAGGCCTACATCATGCTATCGCAGTCACTCTCATAGGCCTACATCATGCTATCGCAGTCACTCTTATAGGCCTACATCATGCTATCGCAGTCACTCTCATAGGCCCACATCATGCTATCGCAGTCACTCTTATAGGCCCACATCATGCTATCGCAGTCACTCTCATAGGCCTACATCATGCTATCGCAGTCACTCTCATAGGCCCACACCATGCTATCGCAGTCACTCTCATAGGCCTACATCATGCTATCGCAGTCACTCTCATAGGCCTACATCATGCTATCGCAGTCACTCTCATAGGCCTACATCATGCTATCGCAGTCACTCTCATAGGCCTACATCATGCTATCGCAGTCACTCTCATAGGCCTGCATCATGCTATCGCAGTCACTCTCATAGGCCTACATCATGCTATCGCAGTCACTCTCATAGGCCCACATCATGCTATCGCAGTCACTCTCATAGGCCTACATCATGCTATCGCAGTCACTCTCATAGGCCTACATCATGCTATCGCAGTCACTCTCATAGGCCCACATCATATGCTATCGCAGTCACTCTCATAGGCCCACATCATATGCTATCGCAGTCACTCTCATAGGCCTACATCATGCTATCGCAGTCACTCTCATAGGCCTACATCATGCTATCGCAGTCACTCTTATAGGCCCACATCATGCTATCGCAGTCACTCTTATAGGCCTACATCATGCTATCGCAGTCACTCTTATATGCCTACATCATGCTATCGCAGTCACTCTTATAGGCCTACATCATGCTATCGCAGTCACTCTTATAGGCCTACATCATGCTATCGCAGTCACTCTTATAGGCCTACATCATGCTATCGCAGTCACTCTTATAGGCCTACACCATGCTATCGCAGTCACTCTTATAGGCCCACATCATGCTATCGCAGTCACTCTTATAGGCCTACATCATGCTATCGCAGTCACTCTCATAGGCCCACATCATGCTATCGCAGTCACTCTCATAGGCCCACATCATATGCTATCGCAGTCACTCTCATAGGCCTACATCATGCTTTCGCAGTCACTCTCATAGGCCCACATCATATGCTATCGCAGTCACTCTCATAGGCCCACATCATGCTATCGCAGTCACTCTCATAGGCCCACATCATGCTATCGCAGTCACTCTCATAGGCCTACATCATGCTATCGCAGTCACTCTCATAGGCCTACATCATGCTATCGCAGTCACTCTTATAGGCCTACATCATGCTATCGCAGTCACTCTTATAGGCCCACATCATGCTATCGCAGTCACTCTTATAGGCCTACATCATGCTATCGCAGTCACTCTTATAGGCCTACATCATGCTATCGCAGTCACTCTTATAGGCCTACACCATGCTATCGCAGTCACTCTTATAGGCCTACATCATGCTATCGCAGTCACTCTTATAGGCCTACATCATGCTATCGCAGTCACTCTTATAGGCCTACACCATGCTATCGCAGTCACTCTTATAGGCCCACATCATGCTATCGCAGTCACTCTTATAGGCCTACATCATGCTATCGCAGTCACTCTTATTGGCCCACATCATATGCTATCGCAGTCACTCTCATAGGCCCACATCATGCTATCGCAGTCACTCTTATAGGCCCACATCATATGCTATCGCAGTCACTCTTATAGGCCTACATCATGCTATCGCAGTCACTCTCATAGGCCTACATCATGCTTTCGCAGTCACTCTCATAGGCCCACATCATATGCTATCGCAGTCACTCTCATAGGCCCACATCATGCTATCGCAGTCACTCTCATAGGCCCACATCATGCTATCGCAGTCACTCTCATAGGCCTACATCATGCTATCGCAGTCACTCTCATAGGCCTACATCATGCTATCGCAGTCACTCTCATAGGCCTACATCATGCTATCGCAGTCACTCTCATAGGCCTACATCATGCTATCGCAGTCACTCTTATAGGCCCACATCATGCTATCACAGTCACTCTCATAGGCCTACATCATGCTATCGCAGTCACTCTCATAGGCCTGCATCATGCCATCGCAGTCACTCTCATAGGCCTACATCATGCTATCGCAGTCACTCTCATAGGCCTACATCATGCTATCGCAGTCACTCTTATTGGCCCACATCATATGCTATCGCAGTCACTCTCATAGGCCCACATCATGCTATCGCAGTCACTCTCATAGGCCCACATCATATGCTATCGCAGTCACTCTCATAGGCCCTTATCATATGCTATCGCAGTCACTCTCATAGGCCTACATCATGCTATCGCAGTCACTCTTATAGGCCCACATCATGCTATCACAGTCACTCTCATAGGCCTACATCATGCTATCGCAGTCACTCTCATAGGCCTGCATCATGCCATCGCAGTCACTCTCATAGGCCTACATCATGCTATCGCAGTCACTCTCATAGGCCTACATCATGCTATCGCAGTCACTCTTATTGGCCCACATCATATGCTATCGCAGTCACTCTCATAGGCCCACATCATGCTATCGCAGTCACTCTCATAGGCCCACATCATATGCTATCGCAGTCACTCTCATAGGCCCTTATCATATGCTATCGCAGTCACTCTCATAGGCCCACATCATGCTATCGCAGTCACTCTCATAGGCCCACATCATGCTATCGCAGTCACTCTCATAGGCCTACATCATGCTATCGCAGTCACTATCATAGGCCCACATCATATGCTATCGCAGTCACTCTCATAGGCCCACATCATGCTATCGCAGTCACTCTCATAGGCCTACATCATGCTATCGCAGTCACTCTCATAGGCCTACATCATGCTATCGCAGTCACTCTCACAGGCCTACATCATGCTATCGCAGTCACTCTCATAGGCCTACATCATGCTATCGCAGTCACTCTCATAGGCCTACATCATGCTATCGCAGTCACTCTCATAGGCCTGCATCATGCCATCGCAGTCACTCTCATAGGCCTACATCATGCTATCGCAGTCACTCTCATAGGCCTACATCATGCTATCGCAGTCACTCTTATTGGCCCACATCATATGCTATCGCAGTCACTCTCATAGGCCTACATCATGCTATCGCAGTCACTCTCATAGGCCCACATCATGCTATCGCAGTCACTCTCATAGGCCCACATCATGCTATCGCAGTCACTCTTATTGGCCCACATCATATGCTATCGCAGTCACTCTCATAGGCCCACATCATGCTATCGCAGTCACTCTCATAGGCCCACATCATGCTATCGCAGTCACTCTTATAGGCCCACATCATATGCTATCGCAGTCACTCTTATAGGCCTACATCATGCTATCGCAGTCACTCTCATAGGCCTACATCATACTATCGCAGTCACTCTCATAGGCCTACATCATGCTATCGCAGTCACTCTCATAGGCCTACATCATGCTATCGCAGTCACTCTTATTGGCCCACATCATATGCTATCGCAGTCACTCTCATAGGCCCACATCATGCTATCGCAGTCACTCTCATAGGCCCACATCATGCTATCGCAGTCACTCTTATAGGCCCACATCATATGCTATCGCAGTCACTCTTATAGGCCTACATCATGCTATCGCAGTCACTCTCATAGGCCTACATCATGCTTTCGCAGTCACTCTCATAGGCCCACATCATATGCTATCGCAGTCACTCTCATAGGCCCACATCATGCTATCGCAGTCACTCTCATAGGCCCACATCATATGCTATCGCAGTCTCTCTCATAGGCCCACATCATGCTATCGCAGTCACTCTCATAGGCCCACATCATGCTATCGCAGTCACTCTCATAGGCCCACATCATGCTATCGCAGTCACTCTCATAGGCCCACATCATATGCTATCGCAGTCACTCTCATAGGCCTACACCATGCTATCGCAGTCACTCTCATAGGCCTACATCATGCTATCGCAGTCACTCTCATAGGCCTACATCATGCTATCGCAGTCACTCTCATAGGCCTACATCATGCTATCGCAGTCACTCTCATAGGCCTGCATCATGCCATCGCAGTCACTCTCATAGGCCTACATCATGCTATCGCAGTCACTCTCATAGGCCTACATCATGCTATCGCAGTCACTCTTATTGGCCCACATCATATGCTATCGCAGTCACTCTCATAGGCCTACATCATGCTATCGCAGTCACTCTCATAGGCCCACATCATGCTATCGCAGTCACTCTCATAGGCCCACATCATGCTATCGCAGTCACTCTCATAGGCCTACATCATGCTATCGCAGTCACTCTCATAGGCCCACATCATGCTATCGCAGTCACTCTCATAGGCCCACATCATGCTATCGCAGTCACTCTTATAGGCCCACATCATATGCTATCGCAGTCACTCTTATAGGCCCACATCATATGCTATCGCAGTCACTCTTATAGGCCTACATCATGCTATCGCAGTCACTCTCATAGGCCTACATCATGCTTTCGCAGTCACTCTCATAGGCCCACATCATATGCTATCGCAGTCACTCTCATAGGCCCACATCATGCTATCGCAGTCACTCTCATAGGCCCACATCATGCTATCGCAGTCACTCTCATAGGCCCACATCATGCTATCGCAGTCACTCTCATAGGCCTACATCATGCTATCGCAGTCACTCTCATAGGCCTACATCATGCTATCGCAGTCACTCTTATAGGCCCACATCATGCTATCGCAGTCACTCTCATAGGCCTACATCATGCTATCGCAGTCACTCTCATAGGCCTACATCATGCTATCGCAGTCACTCTCATAGGCCTACATCATACTATCGCAGTCACTCTCATAGGCCTACATCATGCTATCTCAGTCACTCTCATAGGCCCACATCATATGCTATCGCAGTCACTCTCATAGGCCCACATCATGCTATCGCAGTCACTCTCATAGGCCTACATCATGCTATCGCAGTCACTCTCATAGGCCTACATCATGCTATCGCAGTCACTCTCATAGGCCTACATCATACTATCGCAGTCACTCTCATAGGCCTACATCATGCTATCGCAGTCACTCTCATAGGCCCACATCATGCTATCGCAGTCACTCTCATAGGCCTACATCATGCTATCGCAGTCACTCTCATAGGCCCACATCATGCTATCGCAGTCACTCTCATAGGCCCACATCATATGCTATCGCAGTCACTCTCATAGGCCCACATCATATGCTATCGCAGTCACTCTCCTAGGCCCACATCATATGCTATCGCAGTCACTCTCATAGGCCTACATCATGCTATCGCAGTCACTCTTATAGGCCCACATCATATGCTATCGCAGTCACTCTCATAGGCCTACATCATATGCTATCGCAGTCACTCTCATAGGCCTACATCATGCTATCGCAGTCACTCTCATAGGCCTACATCATATGCTATCGCAGTCACTCTTATAGGCCCACATCATACTATCGCAGTCACTCTTATAGGCCCACATCATATGCTATCGCAGTCACTCTCATAGGCCCACATCATATGCTATCGCAGTCACTCTCATAGGCCTACATCATGCTATCGCAGTCACTCTCATAGGCTTACATCATATGCTATCGCAGTCACTCTTATAGGCCCACATCATACTATCGCAGTCACTCTCATAGGCCTACATCATGCTATCGCAGTCACTCTCATAGGCCTACATCATATGCTATCGCAGTCACTCTTATAGGCCCACATCATGCTATCGCAGTCACTCTCATAGGCCCACATCATGCTATCGCAGTCACTCTCATAGGCCCACATCATATGCTATCGCAGTCACTCTCATAGGCCCACATCATATGCTATCGCAGTCACTCTCATAGGCCCACATCATATGCTATCGCAGTCACTCTCATAGGCCTACATCATGCTATCGCAGTCACTCTCATAGGCCTACATCATATGCTATCGCAGTCACTCTTATAGGCCCACATCATACTATCGCAGTCACTCTCATAGGCCCACATCATATGCTATCGCAAACACTCTCATAGGCCCACATCATATGCTATCGCAGTCACTCTCATAGGCCTACATCATGCTATCGCAGTCACTCTTATAGGCCCACATCATATGCTATCGCAGTCACTCTCATAGGCCCACATCATATGCTATCGCAGTCACTCTCATAGGCCTACATCATGCTATCGCAGTCACTCTCATAGGCCTACATCATATGCTATCGCAGTCACTCTTATAGGCCCACATCATACTATCGCAGTCACTCTCATAGGCCTACATCATGCTATCGCAGTCACTCTCATAGGCCTACATCATATGCTATCGCAGTCACTCTCATAGGCCTACATCATATGCTATCGCAGTCACTCTTATAGGCCTACATCATGCTATCGCAGTCACTCTTATAGGCCCACATCATGCTATCGCAGTCACTATCATAGGCCTACATCATGCTATCGCAGTCACTCTTATAGGCCCACATCATGCTATCGCAGTCACTCTCATAGGCCCACATCATATGCTATCGCAGTCACTCTCATAGGCCCACATCATATGCTATCGCAGTCACTCTCATAGGCCCACATCATATGCTATCGCAGTCACTCTCACAGGTCCACATCATATGCTATCGCAGTCACTCTCATAGGCCTACATCATATGCTATCGCAGTCACTCTCATAGGCCCACATCATGCTATCGCAGTCACTCTTATAGGCCCACATCATGCTATCGCAGTCACTATCATAGGCCTACATCATGCTATCGCAGTCACTCTTATAGGCCCACATCATGCTATCGCAGTCACTCTCATAGGCCCACATCATATGCTATCGCAGTCACTCTCATAGGCCTACATCATATGCTATCGCAGTCACTCTCATAGGCCCACATCATGCTATCGCAGTCACTCTTATAGGCCCACATCATGCTATCGCAGTCACTATCATAGGCCTACATCATGCTATCGCAGTCACTCTTATAGGCCCACATCATGCTATCGCAGTCACTCTCATAGGCCCACATCATATGCTATCGCAGTCACTCTCATAGGCCTACATCATGCTATCGCAGTCACTCTCATAGGCCTACATCATGCTATCGCAGTCACTCTCATAGGCCCACATCATGCTATCGCAGTCACTCTCATAGGCCCACATCATATGCTATCGCAGTCACTCTCATAGGCCCACATCATGCTATCGCAGTCACTCTCATAGGCCCACATCATATGCTATTGCAGTCACTCTTATAGGCCTACATCATGCTATCGCAGTCACTCTTATTGGCCCACATCATATGCTATCGCAGTCACTCTCATAGGCCCACATCATATGCTATCGCAGTCACTCTCATAGGCCTACATCATGCTATCGCAGTCACTCTCATAGGCCTACATCATGCTATCGCAGTCACTCTCATAGGCCCACATCATGCTATCGCAGTCACTATCATAGGCCTACATCATATGCTATCGCAGTCACTCTTATAGGCCTACATCATGCTATCGCAGTCACTCTCATAGGCCCACATCATGCTATCGCAGTCACTCTCATAGGCCTACATCATGCTATCGCAGTCACTCTCATAGGCCCACATCATATGCTATTGCAGTCACTCTTATAGGCCTACATCATGCTATCGCAGTCACTCTTATTGGCCCACATCATATGCTATCGCAGTCACTCTCATAGGCCTACATCATGCTATCGCAGTCACTCTCATAGGCCCACATCATATGCTATCGCAGTCACTCTCATAGGCCTACATCATGCTATCGCAGTCACTCTCATAGGCCTACATCATGCTATCGCAGTCACTCTCATAGGCCCACATCATGCTATCGCAGTCACTCTCATAGGCCTACATCATGCTATCGCAGTCACTCTCATAGGCCTACATCATGCTTTCGCAGTCACTCTCATAGGCCTACATCATGCTATCGCAGTCACTCTCATAGGCCTACATCATGCTATCGCAGTCACTCTCATAGGCCTACATCATGCTATCGCAGTCACTCTCATAGGCCCACATCATGCTATCGCAGTCACTATCATAGGCCTACATCATATGCTATCGCAGTCACTCTTATAGGCCTACATCATGCTATCGCAGTCACTCTTATTGGCCCACATCATATGCTATCGCAGTCACTCGTCTCATGATATGCCAGATGTGTACGATGGTTCGAAGTCTAGTCCTCATCAAACGCAAGCAATTCATTTGTATTTACTTCACCAGCACTTCAAGAATAGACCAATTGACTCGTATGGCAACATGGCAGAGTTTTCCCATAATTAGATTTACAATATTACCATCCTTTCGAATAATGAAAATGATATACTATACTTATACCGTGGAATGCTCATACTGAGTTATGTATAGATGTTATTGGTCAATCTCATTGGACGAGCTTTAACGAGGATTCAATTTGACATACTGACAAAAATTGGTGTTCGTTTTAGTGTTTTTTTATTTATTTTTTTCGTGTTTTTTTGTCGGTTCTCCACAGGTCAAACGGCTACAGCTATCAACTCCAAACTTCTTTCCATTATCGTTCCTTATCCAACTAAGATCTGTATAGTTTTGTGGCATTATCGTTTGATAACTTTTATTTTTATATGAATTTCAGAAATTTCAAAAATACTCATTAGAATATAACACGGCGGAAAAAAAATTGTATTTTGAAAAAAAATGAGATTCTGTGTGAAATTGTACTACATTTTGATACACATTTCTGGAAATTTTCAGCTTGATCGGATCAGCCATAGTTTGAAGAAAAAACATAAAATGTGCTAAATTGGTACCACACAAAGGAGTTTTCACCCATTTATAACTTGAATGTCACCCAATTGGAGAATGTAGGCAAAAGTTTGGCAAAAAGTCAACATACTGTCACTATCCGCTCGTCTAACAAGGTATATATGGCGTTTTCCTAGTACCATAAAATGCTATTACTGAGTTATGTATGGGCACTGGTTGTTATTGGTCAATCTCATATAAAATCTCAACACGATCTATATACTGATCTATATACGATCTATAACGATGTATAGGTGAACAAATTTCGAAAATGTGTCACATTTGAAATAACTATGGATATAAAATGATATAATCGATTACCAATAGGCCTACTCATGCAGTTCTGTGCACTATAGTCGGTATGCTCGTGGTGATCTTCCGAACTGTCAAAACAATAGACCATTTCCGATAAGAATGAGCCATCTAGCGGCGATCGTGTGAACTAGAACGGGATGTCATCACCCGAGTTCGAAAGTCCTATGCTGCCAATGCTATTTAGCACGTTTGATTCATATTATTGTGCGTTACAGTGAACCTATCAAGTTATAATATGATAGTAGTTTCAACATTTACATGTTTACTATATACTGAGAGATTTACACACTGTCAGAGTGAGTAAGATGAGAGATAATGCAAGTTATATATCTTAATGTTTCGCCTTTACCTCTGTGGATAAGCGGGCTGACTTTTTGAACAGTACTAAAACTCCCAGAATGCAATACCAGCGACCTCGGCTGCTAGAAGGCGGGACGCGCCTGCGCATTGAATTATGAAAATGGTCTATTGTCAAAATGGTCAAAAATTGTCAAAAACATGTTCACATGAGATTTAAATACACACATGTTACTTGTTCGACATGTCTGGGATGTCTTCAAGCCAGCGATCATTGGATCATTTCCTGACCGTCTCCATTTGTGGTGAATTATTCTTGTCCTTGTCCATGTAGTATAACCATACACATAACCATATAACCATATGGTAGAGCCGGACACAGTAGTATCTAGTATATGTAGTATAGAAGTATAGTTGGTATTAGGAAAACGCCATATATGCGTTGTTAGACGAGCGGATAGTAATTATTGTATGTCGACTTTTTTAACAAACTTTTGCCTACATTCGCCAATTGGGTGACATTCAAGTTAGTTATAAATGGGTAAAAACTGCTTCGAGTGTTACCAATTTAGCACATTTCATGGTTTTTCTTCAAAATGGCTGATCCGATCAAGCTGAAAGTTTTCAAAAATGTGTATCAGAATGTTACTCAACTTCACGCGAAATTTCATTTTCTGTGGAAATAAATTTTTTCCCACTGTGTTATTCTAATGGGTATTTTTGAAATTTCTGAAATTCATTACAAAAAAAGCTAACATCCGATAATGCCACGAAACTACACAGATCCAAGTTAGATGAGGAATCATGATAGAAAAAGTTTGAAGTTGATAGCTGTAGCCGTTTGACCTGTGGAGAACCGACAAAAAAACATGGAAAAAAACAACCATAAAAACGAACACCGTTTTATTTCAGTATGTCAAATTGAATCCTCGCTAAAGCTCGTCTAATTAACAGTCCACGGGAGTCGATTTAGCAAAATAATTATTTCCGAATAGAGACAATATCCACATGAGAGGTAGGATCGTTCGGACGGGGCAACACGGGGAGATTCAACACTCCAGAGAATAATAATAGTTATATCACTTATTCAACAAACTATCTATCCTTAAGACTCCATGGCAGTTGATTTGACGGAATATCAGTTGTTTTGTGATAACTTTTGAACGCTGTGAGATATCAGAATTCCAATACGCGAGAAACATAGATAGTTATGATATAGTTTTGATTTCATATAGGTTGTAACTATTTAAGTCATGTCGCATGACTGTCAAGCGTACACAGCTTAAAAACTCATTTCTCTAGCTGTATACGCTTGACAGTCATGCGACATGACTTAAATAGTTAAAACCCATATGAAATCAAAACTATATCATAACTATCTATGTTTCTCGCGTATTGGAATTCTGATATCTCACAGCGTTCGAAAGTTATCACAAAACAGCTGATATTCCGTGAAATCAACGGCCATGGAGTCTTAAGGATATAGATAGTTTGTTGAATAAGTAATGTAATTGTCAGTATTCTCTGGAGTGTTGAATCTCCCTGTTTTGCCCCGTCCGAACGATCCTACCTTTCATGTGTATATCACCTCTATTCGGAAACAATTATACCGCATCAAGTTTCAATGTCGATGAGAGAAAAGACTCGCCATTAGACTTGATTGCACCTCCTCTGGAGAGCTGAAGAGCGAGAGTGGTGGATTGCCGTATGCAGATGTGTTTCGCCTTGGGCCCGCACTGCCAGGCGACATCGAGCGCTAGTGGGCCGGCCCCATGCGCATATCATTACCGCGCATCGCTCCGAGCCAGGGCCTTCTAAATGTTCCCATCATCCGACCAATGGGGAACAAAGCTGCAGCTAACAGGTAAATGCTTTTTATTATACATCGAGGAGGAAACGTCACGTCTTGGCAATTTGATCAAAAAGTCGCCATTACATCTGTCTCTTAACCTATCATTAGCAGGAGTCGTGTGCAATCACAACAGAGCACGTCTCTGGCTGGACGCACTCGCTTTCCTACACAGCCTTGCTTCTAGAGCCTTGCTTCTAGAGCCTTGCCTTGCTTCTAGAACCTTACTTCTAGAGCCTTGCTTCTGGAGCCTTGCTTCTAGAGCCTTGTTTCTAGAGCCTCGCCTCTGGAGCCTTGCTTCTAGAGCCTTGCTTCAGAGCCTTACTTCTAGAGCCTTGCTTCAGAGCCTTGCTTCTAGAGCCTTGCTTCTAGAGCCTTGCTTCAGAGCCTTGCTTCTAGAGCCTTGCTTCTGGAGCCTTGCTTCTAGAGCCTTGCTTCAGAGCCTTACTTCTAGAGCCTTGCTTCTAGAGCCTTGCTTCTGGAGCCTTGCTTCTAGAGCCTTGCTTCTAGAGCCTTGCTTCTAGAGCCTTGCTTCTGGAGCCTTGCTTCTAGAGCCTTGCTTCTAGAGCCTTGCTTCTAGAGCCTTGCTTCTGGAGCCTTGCTTCTAGAGCCTTGTTTCTAGAGCCTTGCCTCTGGAGCCTTGCTTCTAGAGCCTTGCTTCTGGAGCCTTGCTTCTAGAGCCTTGCTTCTGGAGCCTTGCTTCTAGAGCCTTGCTTCTAGAGCCTTGCTTCTGGAGCCTTGCTTCCAGAGCCTTGCTTCTAGAGCCTTGCTTCTAGAGCCTTGCTTCTAGAGCCTTGCTTCTAGAGCCTTGCTTCTGGAGCCTTGCTTCTGGAGTCTTGCTTCTAGAGCCTTGCTTCTAGAGCCTTGCTTCTAGAGCCTTGCTTCTAGAGCCTTGCTTCTGGAGCCTTGCTTCTAGAGCCTTGCTTCTGGAGCCTTGCTTCTAGAGCCTTGCTTCTGGAGCCTTGCTTCTAGAGCCTTGCTTCTAGAGCCTTGCTTCTAGAGCCTTGCTTCTAGAGCCTTGCTTCTAGAGCCTTGCTTCTAGAGCCTTGCTTCTGGAGCCTTGCTTCTAGAGCCTTGCTTCTGGAGCCTTGCTTCTAGAGCCTTGCTTCTGGAGCCTTGCTTCTAGAGCCTTGCTTCTAGAGCCTTGCTTCTGGAGCCTTGCTTCTAGAGCCTTGCTTCTAGAGCCTTGCTTCTAGAGCCTTGCTTCTAGAGCCTTGCTTCTGGAGCCTTGCTTCTGGAGCCTTGCTTCTAGAGCCTTGCTTCTAGAGCCTTGCTTCTGGAGCCTTGCTTCTAGAGTCTTGCTTCTGGAGCCTTGCTTCTAGAGCCTTGCTTCTGGAGCCTTGCTTCTGGAGCCTTGCTTCTAGAGCCTTGCTTCTAGAGCCTTGCTTCTGGAGCCTTGCTTCTAGAGTCTTGCTTCTGGAGCCTTGCTTCTAGAGCCTTGCTTCTGGAGCCTTGCTTCTAGAGCCTTGCTTCTGGAGCCTTGCTTCTAGAGCCTTGCTTCTGGAGCCTTGCTTCTAAAGCCTTGCTTCTAGAGCCTTGCTTCTAGAGCCTTGCTTCTGGAGCCTTGCTTCTGGAGCCTTGCTTCTGGAGCCTTGCTTCTGGAGCCTTGCTTCTAGAGCCTTGCTTCTGGAGCCTTGCTTCTAGAGCCTTGCTTCTGGAGCCTTGCTTCTGGAGCCTTGCTTCTGGAGCCTTGCTTCTAGAGCCTTGCTTCTGGAGCCTTGCTTCTAGAGCCTTGCTTCTAGAGCCTTGCTTCTGGAGCCTTGCTTCTGGAGCCTTGCTTCTAGAGCCTTGCTTCTAGAGCCTTGCTTCAGAGCCTTGCTTCTGGAGCCTTGCTTCTGGAGCCTTGCTTCTAGAGCCTTGCTTCTAGAGCCTTGCTTCTAGAGCCTTGCTTCTAGAGCCTTGCTTCAGAGCCTTACTTCTAGAGCCTTGCTTCAGAGCCTTGCTTCTAGAGCCTTGCTTCTGGAGCCTTGCTTCTAGAGCCTTGCTTCTAGAGCCTTGCTTCTGGAGCCTTGCTTCTGGAGCCTTGCTTCTAGAGCCTTGCTTCTAGAGCCTTGCTTCTAGAGCCTTGCTTCTAGAGCCTTGCTTCTGGAGCCTTGCTTCTAGAGTCTTGCTTCTGGAGCCTTGCTTCTAGAGCCTTGCTTCTAGAGCCTTGCTTCTGGAGCCTTGCTTCTGGAGCCTTGCTTCTGGAGCCTTGCTTCTAGAGTCTTGCTTCTAGAGCCTTGCTTCTGGAGCCTTGCTTCTAGAGCCTTGCTTCTAGAGCCTTGCTTCCAGAGCCTTGCTTCTAGAGCCTTGCTTCTAGAGCCTCTCTTCAGATCAGGTCACATTCTGCGACAGGTTGATGAATTGGAAGAAGGCCAGACAACTTGAACAAGAGGGATGACAGCCATGGACTACCAGATACATGGAAAAGTGTCATTATGAACATGGATAGCAGAGCTAACACCAAGAACAACAGGATATTGAACTCAAGTCACGAGGCTGTGGCAGATGCCATAACTAGACCTATAACTAGGAATCAATCAAGGAAGAAGACAATTCTTCATATTTCAATTAGAACCATGTCTTCAATATATTTGTATTATTACCTTCTACATGATATTGTATAACATGTGGTTGTTCGATATAGTAGGTGATGAATTTTAATAACAATAAATTTCATTACTTGGTTGAAAAATTGTTTTATATACAATTTCCAGTTTATTAGAGGATCGAATTTGCCTTGATGATCTGTTTTGAAATAAACATGAAACGTTGCCTTCTAAACTGATTTGTTTGAGTTTGTTCTTATTCTGACACAAGACAAAAATATCTATATATATATATATATATATATATATATATATATATATATATATATATATATAATATATATATATATATATATATATATATATATATATATATATATATATATATATTTATATACATATATGTATATAAATATATATATATATATATATATATATATATATATATATATATATATATATATATATATATATATATATATATATATATATATATATATATATATATATATATATATATATATATATATATATATATATATATATATATATATATATATATATATATATATATATATATATATATATATATATATATATATATATATATAATCAAATACATATATATATATATATAAAGATGGATATGAGCATACAAATCTATCATCTGTGAACATCGCAGTAATTTTTACCAAATTTAATGATTCGTTGAAATATGTGTAAGCTGCTGAAATATGCTGGAATATTAATTCCCTTCACAACATTAAATATCTCATGTTTGTTTGATTTTGTTTTCTCTTGCGTGTGAACATTCATTTCGTTGTTAATTTATACGATATGGATCTGCGCATCAGATAGCTGCTTGTTATACAGTCTGTCCGTTCTACCTCCGTCCACATCCAATTGAGAGATCCATTCATTTCAATCAGAAGAATCATTATTGTTCCATGCTCGAATGTTTTACTCCAGAACTTGGCGACGTGGAGGTGGAGTGTTCGCTGTGCCTGTATCATTCCCCTTGCTGTGCCTGTATCATTCCCTCGCAAGGCCTGTATCATTCCCCTCGCAATGGCCTTCATCAATCCCCACGCAAGGCCTGTATCATCCCCCTTGCAAGGCCTGTATCATTCCCCACGTGAGGCCTGTAATGTGAGAGATATGTGGTCAGACACAGGAATGCCTCGATTGAATCACTCCTGTTTGTAGAAGAATGTGAGATGTCACCGTCAGTTCTCATGCGAATTGCCTTTACATACTGCTTATCGTTATACCATCATGAGTGAATCATGAGCAGTTGCGTATCAATCAAAAGTCCGGGGTTCGTTCCCCGACGAGGTGGTATTTTCCAGTGATAATTATATTCATCTCATCAACATCACGTGCTGTACGTTTCAATAGGAAGGCATGTACTCATATATATATATATATATATATATATATATATATATATATATATATATATATATATATATATATATATATATATATATATATATATATATATATATGTATATCTATATATATATATATATATATATAAATATATCTATATCTATATATATATATATATATATATATATATATTTATATATATATATATATATATATATTCATATATATATATACATATATTTATGGAATAGAACTATTTTTGGGAATACCATGTTTTTCAATTGATTCAATTCGACCCCCTCACTGAGGTCATCAAGTGTCAATGACAGATTATGGATGATAATTTATTATTATTTATTATTATTATTCATCCATGAATT
>OZ023329.1:3401125-3421339 GCA_964007535.1 Brachyptera risi
ATAAGCAAATATTTTTAATACCGCGTTAAGTTCTCGTGATTGAAAGCAAATAACTCCAATACCGTAACCGTCCAGATTTTGAGTGAAGACTATTCATCTTATATCTCATAATTTCCACAGCTCTAGGCCTATACAAGTGAAAAAAAAAATTCACTTGTATAGGCCTATACCTGTACAAACATTGGAATCCAGGTGTGTAATAATGTCATCTCACGCACATGATCCTGATAGGTATATTGAACCAGTGTCCCCCGCGTGTCATAATTCGATAACTAATACCGGCCTCCAGTTATCTCCACTAACTGATGGTACGTTAACGGTTAGTCGAGTCCCGGCATGAGAGAACGCTTCTGGTGCCCGGGTGGGACCCTCGAGGATCTCAGTGAGAGATCTCATGTATTCGGTCTGCCTTACAAGGGGCTATACCTTCCGGTGGCAGATCTCAAAATATCCACTTGTTATATAACGTACAGACAGTGATGGTAGTATATATAACTTAGAGTGAATAGTGTTGATATATATATATATATTTTTTAATAACAAATCGAAACTTGATACAAAATCATTGTTCCCCAATTAAGGCTTTGGATGAAAGATAGGATCGTTTGGACGGGGCACCACAAGGGCGATCTTACCACCCCATTTTGATTATTAAAACTAATGAACTTCAACACCAGGACTGCGCTGTCTGTGACAATAACTTTCCGCCGCAGATAACAGTCTTTCAGTTTTCGAAAGTCCGGAACACATTATAGGTGGAAACCGTTTCTGTGATATATATCCGGACATTACCAGCATTGGTATTAAGAGTAAACAAAACACACGAATGTTGATATCTTCCACTTTGAAATAAGTCTCTCGGGCAATGTTCACTTCTGTCCATTAACAGCAGATGTAAAGTTCATCATAATACAAAATAAAAACAAAAAAAATGAGTGATTGTCCCAAACTGTTATAATCAGTTATGTAATGTATGGTAATGAAATATATATAGGAACCCTGATGTAGGATATGTATACATATAGATCAATTCAGTGGAATATTAATCATTTCCTCATTTCAATATATTCTTGGATAAACCCTGGATAGTGGTCCAGTGGATAGTTCACGATTCCTCCTGGATGAGTCTGTGTCAGCTCTTCTGGAGATGTAAACCTGTGTTGTGTAAAGTGTCGAGAACCGCGCGGAGGACGAGGGAAACGACGGACACGGAGTGGTTAACCGGAGACAGTCGAAAGTGCACAAGATGCAGGCATTGATACTACCAGACAATATTCACGTCACATGGACCACTCTGTATATTTGAGCTCTTCGAATAGTCACTGTTTTTTGGTTTTATTTTATTCAATACCATCGAAACTTGATACAAAACCATTGCTCCCCAATCCACGGGAATCGATCTAGAGAAATATCAGTGTCTTGATGGTAACTTTTGAACGGTATGAGATATCGGAATTCTGATACGCGATAAACACAGATAATTATAATTATCTTCAATCATAAAGATAATATAACGAAATAAATATATAATTAATTTTAGTAATTTTATTATTCATTATTTAATTATCTTTTATTATCTTTATAGCTTTGAGATAATATAGGTTATAACTATTCAAGTCATGTTGCATTGCTGTCAAGTGTCTACAGCTGAAAAATGTGTTTTTTCAGCTGTAGACCTATACGCTTCACAGTTATGCATCGTGGCTTAAATAGTAATCACTTATATCATCTTGGAGTTGTAATTATCCGTGTTTCTTAAGTATCAGAATTTAGATATCTCAAACCTTTCAAAAGTTATCACCAAGCAACTGATATTTCGCTAAATTGACTTCCGTGGACTCTTAAGGCTATGGAATATGCACAGGTTTTGTTCGGTTGCATTCTACATTCCGGAGAAAAACATCTTGTGACCACAAGTCCGGTCTGTGACTCCTGAAAAACTAACTTTCTACACAAAACATGACTATAACTTGAGTATAAATAAGACCATTGAATATGCGAATGTAGCCGAGTTTAAATACCCGGTACTCCATCACAAGAACTGTAGGCCCTACTCGAGTGCTTACTTGTCTTTGAAGGCACAGAAGCAGATCAGAATCCTCTGAGTGATTTCTTCTGTTTCATCATTCAATCAGTGAGACGCTATAGGATGAGAACAGCCTCTTCTTCTGGAGCCGCTTCTCTCACTTCTCTCACTTGTCTCACTTGTCTCAATTCTCTCACTCCTCTCACTTGCCTCACTTGTCTCACTTCTCTCACTTGTCTCACTTGTCTTACTTGTCTTACTTGTCTCACTCCTCTCACTTGCCTCACTTGTCTCACTCCTCTCACTTCTCTCACTTCTCTAACTTCTCTCACTTGTCTTACTTGTCTCACTCCTCTCACTTGCCTCACTTGTCTCACTCCTCTCACTTCTCTCACTTCTCTAACTTCTCTCACTTGTCTCACTTGTCTCACTCCTCTCACTTCTCTCACTTCTCTAACTTGTCTCACTCCTCTCACTTCTCTAACTTGTCTCACTTGTCTCACTCCTCTCACTCCTCTCACTTGTCTCGCTTGTCTCACTTGTCGGTCTCGGATCTATTGGCAGTCTTGTGCCGATCTGCGGTCCCATGACTGATTCTGTCATCTGTTTACACCCACATACCGGTATCTTTGTTGAACATTCAGAATAACACAGAATAGAAAACAATCAATTGAAAAATAGAAATTAACATGCAGTAATGAACATATTTTAGAGAGTAATAAAATAACAATAGAAAGAGAAACTGAATATAAGTTGATCAAATCTGGAAATAAATAGATGATGTAATCAAAATGAAATAATAATGATGCCAACATTTTAGAAAAAATATAATATAATGAATGAATCATAATGCTTTTAATGTGTGAACGAAAAACGACGAAAAAGATAAATGACCGAATAATAACAGACAACGAGAAAGAATGGTCCGCAATACTAATGAAATGACGAATCAATACTGAAGAGTGTGAAATAATAATCAGTCGAGATTCTCAAAGGGCGATTAAAACAACACATTCTGTTGTCGAGCTTAAAAGTTGATTCATATAGGCCTACTTGTGATTCGCTTTTCGGATCTTTTCATTCGAATAAATAACTTATCAATCAATCTGACCAAGAGTTGGTGCGACGTGTCATCGGGGTTGAACGGCGCGTCAACGGCGTGGTCATATCTGGCTGTCGGCCGGCCGAATAAAACACTGACAAGCGGGGTACACAGTGTCCCACAACAGATAAATACCGCACATGCAGTAGGCTATTTGTAGTCAGCCAGAAGCAATTAAACGGGCGACAAATGAATTGGCGCATAGATTATAAGCTTTCAAATACAGTGGACCTATCAGATTGATTATTAACAGGAGTGACTAATCAAATCCGCATTGAAATTGAATAATATTAATTATGAAATGCAATGAAAGATGAATGAACGCGCTCCAATGGTTTCTGTGAGTAATCGAACAGCTTTGATTGATTGACTGCTCACTCAAGTCCGCGTGTTGAACCGAAGTTTTCATTCGATATTTCTTTCTTCTTCATTCATAGGCCTTATTCATTCATATGCTTTATTAATTCATAGGCCTTATTCATTCATATGCTTTATTCATTCATAGGCCTTATTCATTCATGGGCCTATAGATGCCTCAATTTATCAATTAAATTCACATTTTTTTAATCGTCTTCCTATATATATCAATATAAAAATTGAAAATTAAAATATGGGAATCATATTATTTTTTCTCCCAGTCAAGTATTCCTTGCTGGAGACTGTGGAATTTTTTAGTTTTTTTTACCGTCGAGTGTTTTCATTATTGATGTTAAAAATTGATAACAATAAAAAAGCGTGCCCATCACACGAGTATCTCGTCAGTAAAACGTAATAACACTTGTAGGCTTATATTTCTTATTCACTTCCTGATTTTATTAATTTGGTGGATGTAGATTGTAGGATAATTCACATACATTCCGTGTATACACAATAAATCGTACAGCAAACTCATCAAACTGTTATTCATAGAAGTTGTTTTAAATACCGCATTATCTTCTGAAAGGGAGAATCGTGTCAATGAGCCTGTGTCATCTAAATGCAGATCAGTGAGTATCTCAATCAGGCCCCGAGATCAGGCCCGAGATCAGGCCCAATGGTTTATCTTTTCACACACTCACATCACTGTCCAATAACAACTCCACTCCAAAGCCGTATACATAATAACATCGTCTGTAAACCGAAACCCTGCGCTCGTGAGATCTCCATGACAACCTTATCAGCGATCTGCTATCTCTGTCCTCCATCAGCCCGACGCGTGATACCATCTCCGTCTTCCACATCTGTTGTATAGCATGGCAGGCGCACGAGAGAGGGTTCCGCGGATCTCAGCCGACGGGGTTTTCATTCACCGCCGGCTCGAATAAATATATATATATTTTTTTTAATAACATCGAAACTTGATACAAAATCATTGTTCCCCAATTAAGGCTAAGGATGAAAAGTAGGATCGTTTGGACGGGGCACCACAAGGGCGATCTTACCACCCCATTTTAAATATTTAAAACTAATGAACTTCAACACCAGGGCTGCGCTGTCGGTGACCATAACTTTTCGCCGCAGATAAAAGTCTTCCAGTTTGCGAAAGTCCGGAACACATTATAAGTAAAAACCGTTTCTGTAATATATATCCGGACATTATCAGCATTGGTATTAAGAGTAAACAAAACACACGAATGTTGATATCTTCCACTTTGAACTAAGTCTCTTGGGCAATGATCACTTCTTCTCATTAACAGCAAATGTAAAGTTTGTCATTGTACAAAATGGAAAAAAATGAGTGATAGGCCTATAATGTTATAATTCGGCCTATCACTCTACTAATTAAAGGTCGTGGCCAATTAGTACTTCATCCAAGCATTTGCTTCGAGGACTGTGGGAAACCACGAAAAACCAAGTCAGGATGGATACACAAATGTTTGTTGGTCTTTTTTTTCTCTCAACTTCTTCTCTTCTCTTCTTCTTTTCTTGGGATATTTGATTTTCTTGAAATTATTATTAGACCCTAATCGTAAATTATACAAGTTCAATGTTCAGAAATTCATTCCTTCTTTTCTTGAAACCTTGATAGTTGTTATGGCATGCATGCAAGAAACACCAGTGGCAGTGAAAAGACTTGTTGCTCCAGCCCTCTTTATGTTGATGACATCCTGATGGCCGTGCACACAATTTTTCTTCCAAGGTTCTTGCATTCTATTGAGTGATTTTCAGACTTCTAGGACTCAAGTATCTTGAAAATCCTAAAAATAAGAAATGTGCTTACATAAATCTGCGTAAATCTATGCCAAAATACAATATAATTGAACAAAAGAAGTCAGAACTACACCTCAAAGTCATAAGAACTCCGTAAGGTCACTGAATGTCATATTAGCTGAATGTCAGCCTTCCTTCTGGCTAGACCAGAAGGCAAAATCTTGAATCGTAAGTATTTCACAGAATAACTAAAACTAATACTTCCCTTCATGTTCACTTGTAGTATGTTGCTCGAAGATCATGTTGACATCACCGAAAATATAATTTGATCACTTTAATTACTTCAAAACATGATTTATATACAGACAGATAAATCTCAGAACTAATACCATTCATTTCGATTTTTGGGTTGATTTGGGAGAATTTCGGTAGCTGCTAATAACAGGTTTGATTGGCTATAAGCGGTCAGTTTGTCGCCGATATCCGACTGGCTAGACTGCTGGGGTTCTAGCGGGAACGGTGTGTTGTGTCGGGTGCAAGAGGAACCTCAAGGACCCAACACATTCCGATACGAGCCGGATGTGTGGTCATTGTACCAGGCGACATGCATGGGTCACACACAAGGACCACAGTTTACCTGTAATAGGTATTTTCACATAATATATTCCTCTTCATTAAACGATATACATCACTGGCGCATGACTTTAACGAAACACATGCGCGCGCAGATATCATGTATCGACAACTTGGTGGGCTGAGGATGATAAGGTAATAGGGCCTAATGATAATAATACTTTTTTTAATTTTCATCCAATAAATGTACATTATAACAAGACATTTTTCTCTCTAGAGTGTCCACAATACATATTGAGGGTTTACCTGTGTAATAAAGTGATGATACTCTCTTCAAAGAACTCATCTTCTTCTACATGAATAAATAATATCTGAAAGTTACGTTTAACCAGAGAATTCACATCAAATAGGAATACAATACAAAAATAATGACGATAAAACCACCTTCAATATTTCAAACAATATACATATATTGAAAAACGGAAAATGCAAGAGGGCGTTTATTGAACTCTCATCAAATTGTTAGGAAATGTGTAGATATGCGTTGAGGTGATTTATTGTCACTTTGATTGCAATGATAAGTTCAGTGGCAGTTTGGTACGCATGAGTGGGCCTACCCGCTTCACTAAACCTTCCACAGGTAACCGAGAATTGGCTCAATAAAACATACAAATAATAATAATAATAATAATGATATATATTTTTTAATAATATATATTTTTTTCTATTGGATTTAAATAATACATACATACAAGAATAATCAATACGCTCTTCCACAAAGTCAAAGAAGCTTATCTGTGGGATGAAAAATGAAATTAATAGCTTGGACAAAAATCAGGTTTATATCATGAAACCATGAAACAAGTTCACTAAGTATAATGATTGATGGATGAATATTATTCTCAATCAAACATGTGACATATACATGCATGTTTAATGTAGGCCTATATTAGCAGATATAATGAAATTTGAGATGAAATGATACAGTTTACAAGATGAAGAAAGAGAAGTCCGTGTGAGAGCGTGGTGCTCCTGTCAGTAGTGTAAGGACACACATTGGTAGATACACAATGGTGATTTTACAAGATGTCAAAGAAAAGGAAAACTAGAGTTAGGATCGTTCAGAAGACACGTACTTAACCCTCCAATTGGATGAATGATTGGATATAGGTTGTCACTTGTTTAACCAACTGCATGCATCAAGAGCCCGCATCTTAGCTGAGAATGTTTTTCTTCAAAATACTCGACCCAACTTTGATGTGCATTGAAAATTTTAGTTGTGGGTTGAAAAGTGAAAAGGGGATGATATTGAAAGACTTCCAGTAACCACTGCTAGATGGAGGAGTTTTTAATTCCATAATTTGGACAAAATACAGTTACATTACACATTTTGGCCAGAGAAATTGGGAAAACTGTAGAATTACAGGCAAATCAGAATTTAAAATATTGATGAGCAAAGTTGAACTTAAGGATGTGCATTTGTATAATTGATCTCCACTATTATTCGGTAACCGGGAATCGAACAATGAAAACTATCAAATTAGGCAAATTCTGATTCAATTATTGCTTCATAATAAAATTATTCTTACATTTTCGGCTAGGCAAAGTTAATTGTGAGGGTATCACTTATGCATTACATTTTACCGCAAGTCCGTAGTGTTTGTAGTTCTTGAGATATAAGTGGCGGAAGTGCACCCTGTAAATCTGTCCAAGATGCGGACTCTTAAGGGATGACGAGCAAATCAATTATTGTATGAGCTAATAAAAATCTACTTTTCGAAATTCCTCCTCTGCTCTTTAGTATATCATATTGTCCAGATGACTTGCTCGGGCGTGTTTAAACATGTCAAGTCACGCGAGACACACTGGAACATCGAATACCCTGATTGTCGATACCCGACCAATCAAATGTCGAGCGATGAAGCGGCCGGCAATTAGCCAGCTGTGGCCACGTGACATTTACCCGCCACTCAATCATGCACGCCTTATGATTGCTTTCTGGACAGTCGATACAGAGGGCAAATATTGAACGTCTTGTCGGGCTTGAGGGGGAACAATAGGCGGGATCGATGGGATAATATCACAGGAGAGGAAACATACTTGAGTTGATCGTTATTTACCCCGAATCTATCTGTTTATTTAATATGACCAGTGGTCTATATCTACAGCTAGATCGCATTACACATGGATATACAACAATTTGAATAATTGAGGCCCACACGCAAAGCACACAAACACCCAAACACACACACTCATACACACACACACATATATATATATATATATATATATATATATATATATATATATATATATATATATATATATATATATATATATATATATATATATATATATATATATATATATATATATGAGCATATTAAATATAATATGATTCTCGTAGGCTTTCATGGAGTGTATTTCTGTCTCAAGGATTCGATCCGTTTAGCATCGTATTTTATATCAGGAATTGATTTTGTGATTATGATATTTTGAATTTGTGTTTATACTCTCTTGAAGTTGAATTTTGTAAGAATTCGAAACTTTGAGATTGAACATCAATTAACATGGATTCCACAAACCATTTCATCATATATATATATATATATATATATATATATATATATATATATATATATATATATATATATATATATATATATATATATATATATATATATATATATATATATATATGTATATATATATATATATATATAACTTATATATATATATGATATGTGAGAAATGTATTATATATTCGAAGAGAGATAAAAGTGATGTATATCACACCCGAAGTATACTTGATTGTATTATCATCCAATCTTCATTGCGACGGCTGACAATACATTTGACTGGAGTTATTATCTGTGAAAGTTGAGAAAGCTCCATGCACTATCACAATAGCTGCTCTATCGACAGACAATAGCTGCACTCAGTAGGCCTATAGACAGAAAACAATGCCCATACACGCGACCATTCGTACGACTACAAGCCTAAAGGTGGGCCTATATTATATAATACAAGTGTTTGATGAATCGCTGTCTACAGTCATTATTGTCATTGTGAGGGCATAATTGTTACATATAGTAAGGCAATTGTCTCACAGCGCACCGTAACATGGGCCCAAGATGCATTGAGGGTTGCGTTGGTTTGTCGCAAGATGCGTTGAGGGTTGCGTTGGTTTGTCGCAAGATGCGTTGAGGGTTGCGTTGGTTTGTCGCAAGATGCGTTGAGGGTTGCGTTGGTTTGCCTGACTTCACTCATTCGAAAACACGTTTCATTTCCTGACTACTTTTCTAAGGAGCAAAGATCGCTGCTCTATCTCGTGTTCTACTGAATAAACGGCTGATAGGCTGACACACTTGATGACAGCTGTTATTAGCTGGACCGACGTGAGCGTAGAGTTAGTTTATTTTATTACTACTTATCTACGCCCGATAGATAGTTCTTAAAATGTGGCCTGTGAATTGGAACACATTTCTAACATGGGAGGGATAGGAAGTGAGGACAGGCAAACCAACGCAACCCTCAATGCATCTTGAGGCAAACCAACGCAACCCTCAATGCATCTTGGGGCAAACCAACGCAACCCTCAATGCATCTTGGTCCAACCATTCCCTCAGCTTGGCTGTATCCTAGTCGCGTGGCTGCCGGAAGCTCTACACACACGTTGAGTGCGAAGCTGTCGAGCCCACACCTCGTGTCCACTGGGTAGCGATTAGAAAGGAGCTTGTTACAGAACCGCCTCCAGTCAGACAATTCGTCATAATCCAATAGCTTTTACAGCTCGAATAGACATTTTTAAATGAATAAAAAATTAACTTTCAAAATTATTTACTATATAGTTTTACGTGACTTGATATTTAGTAGGGTAGAGTTGGTATTTCTGTAACTCATTACTCATATACTCAAACTAGATCTATATTATATATGTGTATTACTTTTCAAATTATAATTACATTATGTTAGCTCAACGATTGTAGAAATTGAGTTCAATTTGTAAGTTATATCTCGCGTGGCCCACATGTATAGAATGTTACCAAATATCACGTTAAATTCATTAGTTGAACCAATTTGATTCTGTCATAGGGCCTATGGGCCTAGGGCCTGGGCATAGGGCTCATGAGCTCTATAATGATAATAAATCAGTCCTTTTTAATAGTATTGTTCATAGAGCAATTTCACCATAGCACAAGAAATGCCACATATAAATTTATATATGCAACTTCACCTTGTATGTCTCAAGTACATATTATAGTTGACTTCATGTTACAACTACCAAGTGACTATATTATTTATAATAAGTTAAAAATAACTGTTTATTATATAAACATGCAAGTCTCAAGAGAAATATATTTCCCATGTTTTATATAAACTAAATATCTCAATTATCTATGATTTACACAACACGTTATAAAAAGATGTAAATAAGTGAACAGTTTTCCGCCAAGAGCTGATGTCCGTGAGACGAACACTAGCCACTGTTGCAGCTTACAACAATAGGATGTGCATGTCGACCCAGTGGTTACACGGCCAGCTCGCAGAGAGAGAATAGAAACCAGAAAACACATTATACTCTTCGAAAACACCAGCCACAGAAGAAGAAGAAGAACTTAATTATCATTTTACATTATTTACTTACAATAGTTAATAAACAATTAGCGTTTGTGTTTCCAGTCGGCTGATCTAATGGCCATCAGGTTATACGCATGCGCGTGGTGTACATGGACGCGAGCAGGGAAAGCTCCCATGTTTACCCAAGTCATTACCGTGCAGGTAGCCACGGCTTCGCACACAACACTTCTATTGCCATATCATACTGCTTCTTCTTTGTTCAACACACACACACACACACACACATTGTATATATATATATATATATATATAGCCCTTTATTATATATATATATATATATATATATATATATATATATATATATATATATATATATATATATATATATATTTTCATTCATATATGTTCATATAATTTTATATATATATATATATATATATATATATATATATATATTTATTTATATATATACATATATATATATATATATATATATATATATATATCTATATATATATATATATATATATATATATATATATATATATACATGTATATACATATATATATATGAATGTTCATGTATTCATATGAATATTCAGGCCCTTATATATAAATTTCAATCTATCTCTCTTTCTCTCCATGTATATATATGTATTAAATATATATATATATATAAATATATATATATATATATATATATATATATATATATATATATATATATATATATATATATATATATATATATATATATGTATATGTATTCATATGTAAGTGGATGTATTCAACAATACCAACATTAATTGAGAGGAAATGATTATCACTTGATGATATCACATAAACTGCTATATGAGGTACATTTTGCAAATAACTTCCTCATACGAAGTTATGTTCAACTGTTTTTTCGTCCCGAGAGATCGCAACAGAGTATCCCTGGCTACAGATAGGGTCTACACCAGCTATTGTCTGTGACGTCATGTGATAGATGTGTGCATGGATGAGGCTTCCATCTCTCTGGCCATAACATGATCTGTTCATGCATTTTATTAGCCCCGTCACAACGGACCATGATATGGGCCTAGGTCTACAGCTAGCTCGTGAGAATAAGCCGTGATGTGAATTCCTTGACAAAGTCACGCTGAATATCCCATCTCATTCCAGAATCATTGTGTTCCTGTTGCAAGACATGGTTCACATGGCCTAATACACGGGAAGACTAATCCAAGAGGTAAAGCTGTGAGTGACTATAGAAGTATTAATACAACAAGGAACTCTTGTGTTGGCTGCCTGGAGGAAGTTACGCAACAAGAAAGTCAATGAATGAGTTATAATAAGCTGGTGTGTTTTATCGAACATGGAAAAAAATCTTGATAATAATAATTAGCAATATGCTAAATATATATATATATATATATATATATATATATATATATATATATATATATATATATATATATATATATATATATATATATATATATATATATGTATATATATATATATATATATATATATATATATATATATATATATATATATATATATATATATATATATATATGTATATATATATATATTCATATATATATATATATATATATATATATATATATATATATATATATATATATATATATATATATATATATATATATATATATATATATATATATATATATATATACATATATATATATATATATATATATATATATATATATATATATATATATATATATATATATATATATATATACATATATGTGTGTGTATGTGTGTGTTGGGCCTACATTTGATCAACGAAGCAAAAAAAGGTAATTATTGTAAGAAATGATAGGCCTATGACGGTACCATGGATGGATAATTGTAGACTGAGGTGAACAAAGATACCTGCACTACCTGTAATATCACCTGTGGAATTACATCATGCATATATACTAGTATCTTATATGCTATATTCTGCTATATTAGCTGCATGATCTTGCTCGAACCACCGCGCCCCAGTCCGCCTGTGTGCCACGCAGCGACCCCAGCCTGGACTGTCACCACGGTGCATGGTGACAGCTCTCGATCACCAACACACACACACACATACACTTCACACACAAGAAGGATTAAATGTTTGAAATGTCAGTTTTGAGAACGGATCATAAGTTGACAAAATAAACTCGTGTGCTAATCCCCTGCGCAGATGAGGGGTGACCAAATCACTAAACCAATCCATCCCATATCAGAACATGTCATGGACTGGAACTGTTGTGCGATTTAAACATTGAATTAATTCATCTTTATTTTCATGATTCATGATTCATGATTCATGATTTTCTCGAGTAGCAAACAACCGAGCCTACAATGGTAACCCGGTGAATTGGGGAACAGACACTATGATTAGTTGACATCAGCCGTGTGACCTTGGTGTCCGTCTTGATCCGCTCGACAGAATCGAACCTATTGGTGAGAGTCGAACCCAAACCTTCCGCCTCCCAATGGTTCCGTCACGAGCGACTAACCATCTTGCAACTGAGGTAGAACCGAGTGGAAAACTCCTCTAGGATAGCATCAAGTGGTTACAAACAGGTCGAGTTTGGCGAGATTTAAATCAGTGGATTCACTAATTGTCAACCGAGCTTTGCTTTGCATCTTTTAATTCTCCTAATCTGTTGTAGTCCTTCTTCTTCTCGAGACGCCGTCTTGAGAAGCCGCGCTGATGTGTTCTACACTTGCTCCTGTTTGTTTGTTTGTTTGTTTGTTTGTTTGTTTGTTTGTTTGTTTGTTTGTTACACATACTGTAGTTCTGCCCGACGCGTCGTGGCGCGACCCGACGGAATCTCGCAGCTCAGTTATACAAGTATTTAACACTTGGCATTTAAGATACGAAAAGATAAGATAGCGAAATTTCCATTTATTTATAATTTACGCGCATAATTCATAGGGCTTTTAAATGAATATCAAGTATGAAAACACCGGAGTGTGAATTAGGAAGGATAAAATGTGCTGTGGAGTATCATATAAGTGTTTTATGTTGCGCTACGGAAATGTATTTGGTTTTCAATAGCATTAACATTATCAACGGCAAGGTCAGGGCTCAGCCTATTAATCCTGATTACTCATTTATTTCTTACTAACATCGAAACTTGATACAAAACTATTGCATGTCAATGAAGGCTGTGGATGAAAGGTAGGATCGTTTGTACGGGGCACCACAAGACCGATCTCACCACACCATTTTGATTATTTTGAAACCAATGAACTTCAGCACCAGGGACCCCTATTCCTGAGATAAATGAGATGTTAGAAAAATAAAAGTGAGTGAGAAAACGATTATCTCACTTAATATGGCCGATTTACCATTACCAATCGGCCATTTTGAGTGAGATAATCGTTTTCTTACTCATTTTTATTTTTCTCACATCTCATTTATCTCAGGAATAGGGGTCCAGGACACCGCAGTTTGTGACAATAATTTTCCGCCGCAGATAAAAGTCTTTCAGTTTCCAAAGGTCCGGAACACATTATAAGTAAAAACCGTTTCTGTGATGATAGATTTTTTATTTAAACAAGAAATAAACATATTGATAGCCGCTGAGCTACAAGAGCAGCTCGTCAGCAGAATATTCAACAACATCAACACATGCATTATTCTCATGACTTATTGAGACAGATATATAATATCATCGAATAATAGAAGAAGACAAAATACATACATACATATAATAGATCATTCGGAAAGAAATTGAAGAAATAATAATAATGATGATATATATTATATATATTTCTTTATTCAGCGAAATAACAAGTACATATAGTTCACAAAAACCCCCACATAGCCTGTAATACAGGCTTAACTGTGGACATGAATAATAAGTTAACCGAGTTGATATCAAATGTGAATAGACTAGCTCATACTACTATTTCTTAATTCAACTAAATACATCTAGAGAAGGGTCATTGAATGTTTCAAGCAGATAACGTTATATTTCTTTTTTTATTTGATTCAGAGAGCTCAAGTTCCTTAAGTGACCAGGTATTCTATTGAAAATTGCTGGGATAACAATAATAATAATAGTAATCCCTTATATTGATCATTGATCTTTATGAGAAAGCCATATCAAGGTGCATAACATACAGACATAACATCAAATCACAGAACTTACACAGACAAGTGAACATAAAAAACGCACGAATAAAAATAAATAGACAAATTAAAAACGTACTGAAGTTTAATTCACAGTCAATAGTGACTTACCTGGACATTATCAGCATTGGTATAGAAGTAACAAAACACACGAATGTTGAAATCTTCCACTTTGAACCAAGTCTCTTGGGCAATGATCACTTCTTTCTATTAACACCAGATGTCAAGTTGGTCATTATAGCCCTACAATGATCACCTTCTAAGGCGTGTGCACACTCGGGAGCTGTTTTGTGCAGCCCTGACGGGTATATCGGGCATTGTTGACTTCTGACAAGGATATAACATGTTAACAATGGGGACCATTTTCCGTTAGTTAGGGCGAACAAAATGTCCGAGAGGCTTGATCTGTCGGCTGGCAAGATCTGCGTATCACACGGATCGCCCCCATCCTCTCCCCCCTCCCCCCCTCCCACCTGACAAACACCTCCACCAGCGACCGTCAGCCTCCCATGGATACAAACACAACATTCAGGAAAAAGTTCAACTATTCTTAGATTCTCTCTCCGCATCATAAGTCCAGTTTCTGCAGCGCAAAACACAGTATGAAAGATTTTATTATATATATATATAAATATATTTGACTATATATATAGATATAAGAGTGGACCCCTCTCTCTCTAGTCTCTCTCTCTCTCTCCCCCCCCTCTCTCTCTCTCTCTCTCTCTCTCTCTCTCTCTCTCTCTCTCTCTCTCTCTCTCTCTCTCTCTCTCTCTCTCTCTCTCTCTCTCTCTCTCTCTCTCTCTCTCTCTCTCTCTCTCTCTCTCTCTATATATATATATATATATATATATATATATATATATATATATATATATATATATATATATATATATATATATATATATATACATATATAAATATATATACATATATATATATATATATATATATATATATATATATATATATATATATATATATATATATATATATATGTATATATATATATATATATATATATATATATATATATATATATATATATATATATATATAATTATCCACTGATAAAAGTTTACTTTTTGCTGCCTACCGTATAAAATGAGAGGATCAACACAATTTTCAGCAATTCAATTGAAGTGTCATCTACAATAAACGATAAGAAATAAAGTGATTTGAATGCTAATGGAAATGAATAGAATTTGTTTTTCAGTTGCTCGTCAGCTCAAGGATAGGCCTATTTCTCAGGCTGCATTAGGCTGCATTAGGCTGCATTATGCTGCATTATGCTGCATTAGGCTGCCTTAGGCTGCGTTAGGCTGCGTTAGGCTGCGTTAGGCTGCATCAGGCTGCGTTAGGCTGCGTTAGGCTGCGTTAGGCTGCATCAGGCTGCGTTAGGCTGCATTAGGCTGCATTAGGCTGCGTTAGGCTGCATTAGGCTGCGTTTGGCTGCGCAGTGGAGTCTGTAAGATGGCTCGTACGTGATCTCGAATCGTCCCACTATCCCGAGTGTTGTCTGCATGGATGCATCTGTCTATGTCCCGATCAGGAGTGTGTCCTGGGGGAGAGACGGGATCTGATGAGCAGGACGACATGACCCGTTGTCCGCTTGTTTGGCCAGCCCTGTCGTCTCGTTGTCCGCTTGTTTGGCCAGCCCTGTCGTCTCGTCCGCTTGTTTGGCCAACCCTGTCGTCTCGTTGTCCGCTTGTTTGGCCAGCCCTGTCGTCTCGTTGTCCGCTTGTTTGGCCAGCCCTGTCGTCTCGTTGTCCGCTTGTTTGGCCGGCCCTGTCGTCGAGCGGGTTGATCGGATTAGAGATGCGGTCAGCCGCCATCTTGGAGCGCGTATCAGTTGCACCCCTAAGGATGGGGGGGGGGGTACAAGGCGCGCTTGGAGGGATTCAAAAGTGGAGTAAAGGGTTTTAGCTAAAGATAATCGCCTTAAGACGCCCCCCCTCCCACCTCCCCTCCCCTCCCCTCCCCTAGGGATGGTTTTCACAGCTCAATATTCACGGCAAACCCTTATCAGGCCACAAACTAAAGTGCTGGCGAATAAAGTCGATCTCTCTCTCTCTCTCTCTCTCTCTCTCTCTCTCTCTCTCTGTCTCTCTCTCATCAGCTGACCCCAGCTACTCCAGTCAGCTGTTCAACAGCTGTACTATCTGCGTGTCGCATGCAGTCTTGACAATCATTGCACTTGATGCACGATGTTATAAAGCCACACCTGAAGGGCCAACTTCCACACTTTCATTCCTGAACATCGAAACTTGGTACAGAACCATTGTGCCTCAATCAAGGCTGTGGATGAAAGATAGGATCGTTTGGACGGGGCACCACAAGGGCGATCTTACCACTCCAAAGAATAATTACAAATAAGATAATCTATTTAACAAACAATAAACCCCAAGGTAATAATGCCAGGGTGAGAAAACAATTCAAATATTCAGAGTGGGGAGAAAAGCCCAAGTTTTCTTGTCTTCTTCTTCTTCTTGAAATCTTCTTCTTCCTTCTCTTTGTTTTCTCTGTACTCGAGTTTATTACAGATTTTTTTTCGTTTTTTCTTTTATTTATACACTTCATTATAGGCCTACTCGTACAAAAATCGAATAACTCTCACTTTTTAATTTTTTAATTTTCAATATAAGGAATAAAGTTCTTTGTATTTATTATATTATTCACAATTTGTCATCTGCGGCGAAAAGTGTGGTCACAGACAGCGCAGTCCTGTAGTGTCAAAGTTCATCGCTTTCATTAAATCTCTAGTCCAAATAGGCGCCAAGACCGCGTCGAAGCGTTAAATCGACCTCATCTTAGGCAATCGTACCGACTCACCCCAGACTTGAGTGACAAACTATGATTGCTATTCAAGTTTCAGATATTGAACAAAATGCTCCTTCTAATTTTAATTGTCTTTTCTCCGACTGTATGTATTCCTTGCCTTGAGCCAAGGATGATAACAAAGTTACTCTGGTAACTGTCACTTTATCCACTAACTGAAGGTTTGTGAACCCGACCCAAGAAGAATAACGTTTATACACTAACTGTGAGCACATAGTAGATGTGATATCTGACAGTTAGAACCTCGTAAGAAGCTATTTATATTCTGGTTAGTTGTAAAAGCACAGTTTAACTTGGCGGTTATATAGGCCTATACTTGTCTCCACGCGAGAAGAAGGATCAACAAACAACAATATCACCGCCACATATGTGTGGCCCAGTGATGTTGCCAAGGTGTGACGAATCACAGGACGAGGTTTACAATCAGAAGCGCAACTGCGTCTTTCAAAAGCATTAAAACCATGCAGCTGCAGGTTTTCGCGAGATCATGTTTGTACACTTGTTCGGTTAGTATAGCCGCTCTCTTCTCTCGTGGCGACGAGTATAGCGTGATGTGTCGTATGTGTCGTATGTGTCGTATGTGTCGTATGTGTCGTATGTGTCGTATGTGTCGTATGTGTCGTATGTGTCGTATGTGTCGTATGTGTCGTATGTTTCGTATGTGTCGTATGTGTCGTTGTGTGGCGTATGTGGCGTATGTGGCGTATGTGTGTCGTACGAGGTCAGCCAGAGCCATATGTCATTGTAGTTTCAAAAAGAAAACATTCATCACCGATCACAAAAACCCAACCGGCACACGTAGTGTAGTGGTTAACGCACTCGCTTCATGTGGTCCGGCAGGTGAGGGGCATATCGGACCCGGCTCGATCCCCGCCACCGTCCATCTTTACAAGTTTCCCTCTGCAGTCTGGGCTAATGCCGGGATGGTTCCTACAATATAGGCCATTACCGCTTCCTTCCCACTATCCTTCCCGATATACCTATAAGAAACATTCATCTCATCATCCCATCATCCCAATAATCATTCATTCGACGCCAATAGATCTCAGTTATCATTATAGTGCGTCGTTATACTCAATATAAATTAATAAACAAAAACCTATTCACCCCTCTAACTCGTATAATTAGACCGATAAATTCAGCACAAAGTTAAAACACCATTCCTGGCATTATCTTTATCGGTCTATAATGTGTGTACTAGCTCGCACAAAGAGTTTGGCACGCAGATCGAGTTCTTCAGCTAGGAAATATTGTACTGTAATTGTGTTGTAGTAACAAGCATTAAACCAAATGACATCCCATTACTTCAAGTATGCAATCATGTTTATTTACCCCAGTGTACAACGCCGATTACAGGCCTGTCAAAAGGGACTGTAAACAGAATAATAATGCTGTTTGCCAATTAAATAATTAAGCTACAGTAAAGTTTCTTATCCGTTTTCCATTAGAAGATAAATGCATGTTTTTGTAGTCGAGTTTGTCCGTACGAGTGTGTTTAATAGTGAGTGCTAATAATGTATAGGAAAGGGTCAGCGAGTTGCCTTTTACATTAACTGTTTGACCGACTGAAAGCTTGGGCCTGGCCGTATTTCTCTGACCATGGATACATGTAAACAGTAACTTCCAGTTAGCAAGCCTAACAATCGATTAGGAGATCATGCCTATGGTCAGAGAGAGTCTTTTTATCGGAAAACAAGATAATAATCATGGATTGTATAATGGCATATAATTAGCAACTCTCGAGTGATTTCTACTATAGTTATGAGCAACCGAGTTGTCCCATACTTTGTATACAAACATCTATACTTACCTGAATCTATTCATAAGTCAACAGCTGCTAGAATAATAATACACAATACAATCATATACGAGGGTATTATTCATACTTTTAATTCAGGACAATTTTTTGTCTTTTATTATGTATTGATGAATTACAATTGAAG
The DNA here is from genome assembly GCA_964007535.1 of Brachyptera risi. Lineage (NCBI taxonomy): Eukaryota > Metazoa > Arthropoda > Insecta > Plecoptera > Taeniopterygidae > Brachyptera > Brachyptera risi. Next base: position 3,420,454 of record OZ023329.1, read on the forward strand.
TCTAGTTTTTGAAGTAATGTCATTTGATACTTTTGAACAGTTTAATTTGTTTATCATGAAGGCAACAAAGCTGAAAACCACCAATTAATGAAAACAATAGAACATAGGCCTACTCATAGAAAGTGTACCGTAACTAGTATTATCGTAATTATATTCCTAATGATATCTTTATGAGTTACAGCCTTCTGAATGGAGAAAAGACAATGTCATTTACGGCAATTATATAAAATATTGAAATAATATCGAGTGTAATACATCTCCTTGAACATTGTCACTGATATTGTATGACATCACAGAAACGGTTTTTACTTATAATGTGTTCCGGACTTTCGGAACCTGCAAGACTTTTATCTGCGGCGGAAAGTTATGGTCACCAACAGCGCAGTCCTGGTGTTGAAGTTCATTGGTTTCAAATAATTAAAATGGGGTGGTAAGATCGCCCTTGTGGTGCCCCGTCCAAACGATCCTATCTTTCATCCATAGCCTCAATTGGGGGAACAATGATTTTGTATCAAGTTTCGATGTTATTAAAAAAAATATATATATTGCATGATTATATAGATATAGTTGTGAATGAAAGAGATGTTTTTTGATAAATGCAAGCTGATGAATGTGCTAAGTTTGAATATCTTCCACAATATATCTACATGCACTCATTCGTACCCTCAAACAACCTAGCGTTTAGTGGGGTCGTTGAGTAGAGAAACATGAAGCCGTGTTTATAATATCAGCCTATAAGTTATTATGCAGATGATTAAAGCACGAGTTAGCGATTAAATCAACGAGTTATAATCAGACTTGTTATCTTCCTTTCTGATCTACTAGTGTTCCTATGCGACTAATGGCAAACCTATATTTGAAGAAGATTGACAAAATATCATCCAAA